>JAJEJO010001176.1:195057-296194 GCA_020662805.1 Glaucomys volans
TATGAAACACTCACTAATCAGTCATTCATTCAACCAGTATTTACTGAGCCTCGGCACTACCAATCTGGGCACTAGGGTATAATCGGAAACAAAACATGTTCTACCTCTACAGAGCTTACTGTTTAACAGAAAAGACGGACTAGTAAATAGAAAACTTCAACATGATATAGCAAATTCTCTTGTGGAATTCAGTATAAGATTGCTTAAGAAAGCAAATCTCTCAAATTTAGCTCAGAGTTTCCCCAGGACTAAACACTGGCCTAATGAGTGTTGAGATATTGGATCAAAAGATAGAGGAATGGCTGACAAGGGCCGGTAGCAATAATAAGCCACACTATTATTCAGAGAGGCCCTTTCTCCGTGGTGGAAATGACATCCAAATTGTCAGTTACCAAAGCACCAGAGGAGAACGTAGTAAGGGAATGCAGCCATTTGCTCCTCTTGGGGCTTGTTTGTTTTGCAATTCAGAAAACACAAGGTTGCCACAACTCAAGTTTGTCCCATGGGTTCCCAACACACATGGTTGCTTGATTCCATGGAACTCTGTTTTGATTCAATTATAGTAATAAAAAAGCTAATATTAATGGGGAAAACCGGAAGGAGGTAGGGAAGAAAAATGTCAATATAATTGCATATTTTAAAATTCCAGGACTTTACGCTGTTGTCAGCCTGAACTTTCCAGCTTCCCTTGAGGTGTGCACATTTATTTTTAACCCTAGTCTTTTGCTAATATTGAACCATGATGCCATCATTAATCCCCATTAATACCGTGCTCTGACTATGCCTTTTGGGAATTAACTCAAGATTGAACTTTTTTTTAACCAATCGATATTCTAAGTACTCTTTAGTGTTATTTTTTTTAAAAAGCTTGAACTCCAGCTAGTAAATCAAACTGACCACCACTGGAGGTAGGTCCTGGGTTCTTCTAGAGCCCAGCACAAGATGAATGGCTGCACACCTTTGAGACAGAATGGGTTTCATGGCTTCTGATTCTCAAGCACCTATGATCCCATAGACAAACCGAAAATAAAACTGTTTTCCCTTTGTCCATCTTTTCTACCTTTTTTCTTGTCCCAGTATTTAGAAAGGTCTTTTTCTTTCCATGCATGAAAAAGACAGTCTTGTCCACACTGCTTTGAGTTGTTGCCAAGCAACTCCACAGGGGATTTACTACAAAACCATGTTTTGAGAATTTTTCCTCTAGTTGTTTACTTGCCCATCTTGAAGGGAAAGCTTAACATTCAGCTGACTTCTTCATCCAACAAACCTTAATTTAAACTATCCAGATTACATTTAAAAATTTGCTTGAGTTAGAAATTCCACATCCTGAGTCATTCCAAATGAACTTCTAAGTCAGAAATAAATACATAAACTCTACTCACTGATCATGCAATTCACCACAGTGTAGTTCCTTAACAGTTGTAATTTAAAAATTGTTTTGAATGTATGAAGCAATATCTAACTTCTCCTGTGATTTGCAAGGCAGCCAAATCCCCCTGTCTTGGAATGAACTATCAAAGAAATCTGAGGACCAGGTGGTCAGTGGCTGTAGTCTCCAACCTTTTCACCACCAAGGAGCCTTTTCATATTTCACTGAATGAATTTTATGTCATGAAAAATGCATGATTATGTAATAGTAATTTGTTTTCCCATTTAATTCTGTGTCTGACTTATAGACTTGCCAATCAGAACTTCTAATGGTAATGGTGGTGGTAATTATCAATACCACCCCATCAGCACAACCACACTGATGTAACTCAGTGCCACCTTTGGGAGAGTAGACACACAACGTCTGCTTGCTGTTTTGTAAGTGATGATGGACCACCAGCTTACTAACTTGCTGAGTCCTGGAGACCACAATTCCCAGGACGATGACCATTGTTAGATGGAGGTTCCAGGGCCCTGTCCAGAGTTTCTGTGTGTCCAGATCTGTCAACTTTCACTTGAAGTTGTTATTCTCTGTCTCCATGATTCATGCCTGGGTGTCAGGAAAGACATTCCTCAGTTTGGGATGGTAGAAAAAGAAGAGGCTTTGATGGTCTTTGTAAACTTTCTAATGGCGACACAACTCACTTGGTAGGAGGTTCCATGTTGGCTGCCTTTGGAGAATCTACTGGTCAGTAGGAAAGTTATGGAAGTCCTATAAAGTACTAAATTATCACTTCTGAAAATACTTTTTTCAAACCCTAACTTAGAGATGAGGTATTTTTAAGAATGAAAGGTATTTCTGCAATTCCTGAATGACCATGGAAATCCAATGATGAAGGGGAGGTCAGGATAACTTTCCTACATTCTTTTTTTATTTATTGGGCATTGAACCCATAGGTTTTTTTTTTTTTTTTTTACCACTGACCATTCCCAGCCCTTTTCAATGTTTTATTTTGAGACAGGCTCTTGCTAAGTTGCTCAGGGTCTCACGAAGTTCCTCATTCTGGTCTCAAAATTGTGATCCTCCTGCCTCAGCCTCCTGAGGTGTTGGGATTACAGGTGTGAGTCACACTACACCCATCTAGTACATTTCTAACAAAACATGATGCCATAAGGTCACCTTATTGACCAGGGATTTTCATTTCTGTTTGTTGAAGATATTCAACAATTGACAACTCCATTGGAAGCCAATGGAAAAACAGAATTTGCCTAACAGAAATTATCAGGGTGGGTACTTTTGAGAAATCATATCCATTCTAGAAATAACCACTATGTAGATGAAAATACTGAGGTATCAGGAAGTTGAGTAACTTTATCCAAGGCCACAGGTGGCACTGGAGATTGGTATCTCGTTGCCTGATCCCACTGTTCTACACACAATGTTTTATTTTCCATGCATTTGTCCTATTCCTCTCCTCTCTCCAAATCACATGAGCTCCTTGGGTACAAATATAATGCCTTTTACATACTCTGTCTGGTTCAATCATTCTTCTTTAGGTGGGGGAAAATGAGGAACAGTGAGCTGTTTAGACCTCATTTTTTCCTCTCTGGTAAAAGCCAGAAATGTAATGAAGTTTCCATTTGTGGGCAAACAGCTTGGTTTCTCAATTATTAAGGTTACATTTCTTATGCCTGTTCTTCCCATATTTTTAGAGAAAAACAGACATTTATTACAAGCCATCTCTCGAATGTGATAATCATAGTCAATCTAACTGTCTGCTTTCCCCGAATTGCTTCCTGGAATGAGGTTTCGATGCAGCATCTATTTTGTAATCACATAGGCTATTTCTGAAACATGGGGGTGCTTGCTTTCCAACACTCCCCCCAAGCTGTGCAGCCGGAGCTGCTCTGGTCTCCTGGGATAAATGTCCCCAGGATAGATAGATAGACTGCAGTCCAGCCAGAGAGGCCTGCAGGTTATGAACTTGGACTTCTTTCTCATCCTCTTTTCTTCTCTCTCCTACCTTCATATCCTTCCTCCCTTGCTCCATATTTTCCCCTCTCCCTTCCATCCACACCTTTCATTCCCATATCACTGGAGACCTGTTCTGGACCAACCAGTCTTACACCACATGGTAAGGCAATAAAAAAAGAAGACAGGGCTTGGAGAACTTGTCAATTCTCAGCATCTCTCTTGGCCCACTTTTGGCTATTTCTGTCACGATTGTCAATTAGTAAAGTATACTGCGGCCAAATGAGAATTCTCAGTTACCGAGAGAGACACCAACTAATCCTTTCTCATTGCAATGATTTTCGTGAGAAATGATTGATTCATGGACACATACCAAAGGATAATTGATGAGTAGTCATAAGTATCACAATATAGATTAGGGTTAGTTCACATTGTTTTTTAAATCAAAGTTTAATTTGCATGTACTAAAAAGCATGGATGCCAAAAACACAATTCAATGGGTTTTGATGGGGAAAATCACCACCCCAATCAAAATATAAACATTTCCATCTGTTCAGAAATTTCCCTTGTGCTCCTTCTAGTCCATCCGCATCCCCACAGACCACCACTGTTCTGATTTCTTGCAATAGATTAGATTTGTCTATTCTTAAACCTCATATAAATTGATTTATACAATATGTATGTGGCTGGTCTTTTTACTCAATCAGTTCTTGCACATTTCTTTAACTTTATCCTATTACAGACAGTATCTTATTGTATCATATATCACGATCTGTCTCTCCACTCACCTATTGATGTACATTTGAGATATTTCCACCTTGGAGCAATTACAAATAAAGCTACTCTGAATATTGCTGGACTGATCTTTTTGTGTACGTTTTCATATGTCTGGAGTTCATAGCCAAAGATGGCATCCCTAGATCACAGGATATGTCTCATTTTTTAGAATCTGACAGTGTTCCAAAATGGTTCTATCATTTGACCTTCCTGCCAGCAAGGTATGAGAATTCCAGTTTCTTTTATGGCTTCATCTCTTCTTGGTGTTTTCAGCTTTTCAAATTTTAACTACTCCAATGGGTACATAATGGTACCCATCTATTATTTTGATTTTCTTTACTCTGATGGGGAGTGATGTGTAGCACTTTTCATACACTTATTGACCATTTGTGTATCTTTTTCTGGCGTGGTGTCTTTTCAAGTCTTTGTCCACATTCTGATTGGATTGTTTGTATTTTTACTATTGCATTGTAGTTACTCTGTGTATATTTTGAATACATGTCCTTTGTCAAATATACTTAGAGGCTACTTCTCCCCAGACTATGACTATGTATATTTTCTAAATGGCATATTTTAAGAACAAATTTCAAAATTTTATGAAGTCAATTTTTAAATTGGTTTTTAAGTTGTTTTATGTTTGTTTGTGTTGAGGATCAAATCCAGGACCTTGTGTGGACAGGTGCCCTACCACTGAGGTACACACCCTGCCTTAAACTGCTTTTAAAAAATACTTTACCCTAAAAAAATGTCATTTTCACAGGTCCTGTGTTTTCTTTTCAAAGCTTTCTAATTGAGCTTTTGCATTTTAGTCTATGATCCATCTTGAGTTGTATTTCTGTGTGGTATGAGGTAGGGGTTCAAGGTTTATTTTTTTCCCACTTCATTTATTTATTCTGGCACCATTTGTTGAAAAGACTCTCATTTGTCGGGGAAAAAAAATTTATTTGCCCCACTGAATTGCTTTGGTGACTTTGTTGAAAACCAAATAACAAACATAAGTGTGGCTCTACTTCTGGATTCTCTTTTGTCCCATTGATTATTTGTCCATTCTTATACCAGTTCAACACAGTGTACTGATTACTGTGTTGCTCTAGTAAATCTTCAAATCTGGAGTTCTTCAATATTGCTTTGGTTACTCCAGATTCTTTTTATTTCTATATAAATTTTTAAAACTTGTCAATTTCAACATATCTGTTGGCATTCTAACTAACCTCCTAAAGAAATATTAAAAGATGACCTCTACCCCTCCTCCAGTGATATCACGTTTATTCATTCAGCAGAAGGTATTGAGTGCTTACAAAGTAAAAGTAGCATAGGGACTTCCTTCGTCCTTTCAGGAACATATAGTCTGGTAATGGAAACAAAGACAATCAAACCAATGACACAATGCAATGTGACAAATAAGATAGTACCACATAAGGAAAGTATACTGTTTTAGTCAGCTTTTTCATCACTTTGACCAAAAAACCTGATAGGAACAGCATAGAGGAGTAAAAGCTTATTTTGACTCATAGTTTGAGGTTCAGTCCACACTTGGCTGACCCCATAACTCTATCCCCAAGGTGAGGTAGAACATCAGGGTAGAAGAAAACAGCTCAGGACACAGCAAGAAGGAAGCAGAGAGAACTCTACCCACCAGGGACAAAATCTAAATCCCAAAGACACGCCCCCAGTGACCTACCTCCTCCAGCCACACCCTCACTGCTTATAGCAACCACCAGTTAATCCATATCAGTGGATTAGCCCACTGATTAGGTTGCACCTCTCATGATCTGATCATTTCACCTCTGAGAATCCTTGAATTGCCTCCCATGTGTGCTTTTGGGGAACACCTCATATCTAAACCATAACAAGTGCCATGTGAGTACAGAGTCAGGACATCAAAAGAAATAGATAGAAATTTCAAGAGGGAAACCAGCTGAGTTTTTAACAATCAATAGGGACTGAATCGGAGAAGAAGGGGTTTGAGTGTGGAAGGGCATTCATTCAGGAAGGAGAATGACATTCCCAATAATACCAAGGCAGAGGACAGCTGGCTGAGCCCACCACTAGGAAAAGCGAAGGAGTTGGTGGATGGCCTTCTTTTTCTTGGGATTAAGTGTGTGACCCTGTCTATTGTAAGTGTCATGAAAACCCTGAAAAGATCAAGGTTGAGGAGTCAGACAAGGGAGAAAATAGAATTCCTGCCTCCGTATTTCTTTCCTCCTGTGTGAATTCGCTGGGATGCCTGTCCACAGAGTTACCTGGTAGAGTGCCTCGTCTGCAGCGGGCTCCCCTCCTCTCCCTACTTGGTAGGAGCAGAGCAGCACAAGAAAGGAACATCTACACCCCAAGACTAATGGGTTTTCAAATTTTCGATTCTAAAATTGTTTTCTAAAGTATCAATTGAACCCAAGTGCACAAAAGAGAAAAGTTGGAGCCGCTGTTCTTGTAGCAAGGTGGTGACGACCAGCTGCCCCCGCAACACTCGGTCCTCCCCTGCTTCACCCTCCAACACGGTGACCACTGAGGTTCATTATGAAACCCAGAGTGTCATGGAGCGAATCGAACATCCCACTATCCCACTTCCACCTGCGATGGAGATTGGTCCCCACCAGACTGTAGCCGGGGACTTGTGGTTCACAGAACTCCGGAAGGATTTTTACAAGAAATAATTCTCATTTCCAAATTTAAGTATATGCTTTAGAAGCTAATGCATGCTACCCCAAATTCATATCCAATAATTTGAGCAACGATTACAGACAAGATTAGGTATAAAACTGTTTTCTTACGGAGTCAGAGAAATCCTAGCTTTTATGGGAATATTACTTTTAACACTAAAATTTAATGAGATATAAAAGGTTTATAACAGAGAAAAGTCATTTCATTATAGCCATGTAAAATGGCACAAGAAAGAAGAAAAATACTTTTATATATTTAAAAATTAGCAGAAGACAAATTTTAATTATACAAAATCTAAACGTCTGTGCTACAGGAAATAAGATAAATAAGAAATGTCACTTTTTAAAAACTTGTCAGTATCAAGTTAAAATCTACTTAAGCCCCCATGACCAAAATTGGAGAGAAGTACAGGGTTCTTCCTGTCCTTTGGATTTTACTGAAGCTCATGGCTTATTCTTACTGTAGGGTAGAGGTCTACCCCACTATGACTGCGGAGCCAGATCTCACGGTCAGCGCAGGCCATTCTGGTGGCAATTCTGCTCCCTCAGAACCAAGTATGGTCAGTCCTCCTACTTCCATCCCATTCACCGAGGGCCTTCCACCCACAAGGCACTGCGTTTCTACATTTACCATATTTCCCCAATGCCTGATGGGCCACTTCCCCCATGGCTAAGTCTCCCTTTTTAGCCCTCAGGCCATTGCCTCTGCCCCTCCCCTTATTGGAGCAAACCCAATTTCATCACTGCCAATAGGCCTAAGCCTGGAAATCAAAGCAAGAGCCCACAGCACTGAAACAGAAAGGGTATTTTGGAACTGGCTTATTTCACTTTGCATGACATTCTCCAGTTCCATCCATTTACCCACCAATGTCATAATTTCATTCTTTTTCTTTTATGGCAGAGTGAAACTCCATTGTGTGCATGTGCTACATTTTCTTTATCTAGATGGACGCCTGGGCTGGTTCTGTAACTTGGCTGTTGTGAATTGCACTGTTACAAACACTGGAATGCACGTATCACTCTGGAGTACTGATTTCAGTTCTTTTGGATAAATACCAAGCTGTGGGATAGCCAGGTCCTATGGTGGTTCCCTTCCTAGTCTGTTGAGGAATCTCCATACTGCTTTTGAATGTGGTTGTACTCATTTGCAGTTTTACCAACAATGTGAGTGCACATTTTTCCCCACATCCTTGCCAGCGTATGTTATTATTTGTTTTCTTGATGATTTCCATTGACTGGCGTAAGAGAAAATCTCAGTGCAGTTTCAATTTGTATTTCCCTAATTGCTACGGATGTTGAATATTTTTTTCATTTATTTGTTGAACATTTGTATTTCTTCTTTTGTGAAATGTCCATTTAGTTCTTTTGCCTATTTGCAGATTTGGTTATTTGGGCTTTTTTTGTTTTGTTTTGTTTTTTTGGTGTGTGTATATTAGGTTTTCTGAATTCTTTATATATTCGGATATTAATGCCTGGTCAGAGGAGTAACTGGCAAATATTTCTCTGTTCATGCTCTTGTTTCCTTTGCTGTGCAGCTTTTTAGTTTGACGCCATCCTACTTATTGATTCTTGGTTTTCTTTCTCGAGCTTTGAGGTTCTCATTAAGGAAGTCCATGCCTATGTCAATATATTGGAGTGTTGACCCTATGTTTTTTCTCCCCAGCAGTTTCAAAATTTCTGTTCTAATTCCCAGGTCTTTGATCCACTTTGAGTTCATTTTCGTATAGGTTGATAGGCAGGAATCTAGTTTCATTCTTCAACATATAAATATTCAGTTTTTCTAACACCTTTTGGTAAAAAGGTTTTCTTTTTTCCAATGTATAAATGATCCTTTAAAAAAAATCCAATAAATTAACCAACAAACAAAACTCCTCTCTAAAAACTATTCAGGCAATCCATAAAAATGTAAAGATTAAGCTTAAAAAAACTTTCCTGTAATTTCCTTCTTTATTCGGGCTTTCTAGTACCACCTGTGGGTATATGCCACATTTTCTTCATCCATTCATCAATCAATGGGCATTTAAGTTTCTTTCGTATCTTGCCTGATGTGGATAATACTGCAGTGAACATGAATATAGATATATCTTTAGCAAACATTTCAGTTCCTTTGGATAGATACTCAGAAATAAAGAGATACATCCTATGGTAATTATATTTTAAATTTTTTGAGGAACCTCCATACCATTTCCAAAATGATTGTACTAATTTATACCACCCCCCAAAGGTGTGCAAGCATTCTCTTTTCTCTACATCTTTACCAAAACTTTTGTTCATCTTTTAGATTGCAGTCACTCTAACAGGTGTAAGATTACATCTTATTGTGTTTTTAATTTGCATTACCCTGTGATTAGAGATATTGAGTATTGTTTTGTATATCTGGTTGTTACGGTTTGGGTGTGAGGTGTTCCCCAAACGCTCACATGAGAGACGATGCAAGAAGGTTCAGAGGAAAAGTGATTGAGTTGTGACAGTCTTAACCCAATCAGTGAATTCATCCCCTAATGGTATTAACTGGGTGGTAACTGGAGGCAGGTGGGTTGTGGCTGGGGGAAGTGGTTTATTGGGGGCGTGGCTCTGGGGTATATATTCTGTATCTGGAGAGTGGAGACCTCTTTCTCTGCTTTCTGGTCATCACGTAAGCTGCTTCCCTCTTCCGCCTTGATGATCAGCCTCACCCAGAGCCCCAGGAGATGGAGTCTGCTGTTTTTGGACTGAGACCTCTGAAACTGTGAGGCTTCGAATAAACTTTTCCTCCTTTAAATTGTTCTGGTCGGGTCTTTTAGTCACAGGAGTGAAAAACTGACTAAAACACTATTGGTCATTCTTCTTTTAAGAACTGACTGATCAGATCATTGCCCATTTGTTAATAGGGTTATTTGTTTTCTATGTATAGAATTCCTTATATATTTTGGAGATTAGTTCCTTTTCAGATGTATGGTTTGCAATTTTTTGCTCAATGCCTGGGTTGTCTCTTTACTTTGTAGATTGGTTCTTTTGCTGTACAGAAGCTTTTTAGGTTAACATATTCATTTGTCAATTTTTGCTCTTGTTGCCTATGCTTTGGGGGGGGTCCCGTCCAAGATGTCATTGCCCAAACAAAAGTTATGAAGCTTTCTCCTTATGTTTTCTTCTCCTAGTAGTTTTACCCTTTTAGGTCTTATGTTTAAATCTTTTATTCATTTCAAGTTGATAACAGAAGGAGGATATAATGATATTAAATAAGCCAGACACAGAAAGACAAATACTGTATGATTTTACTTATACATGGAATCTAGTAAAGTCAATCTTATGGAAACAAAGTGGAAAGAAAAGATGATTACAAAGACCACAGTTATTGGTCACCTTGCATGGTATATTTCAAAATTACTAACTGAATACATTTTTAACATTCTCACCACAAAAAAATGATCAGTTGGTGAGGTGATGGATATATTAATGAGTTTGATGGAATCTTTGTATAATGCATACATTGATCAACACTTCCTATTGTACTTCATTAATATATGTAATTATTATTTGTCAGCTAAAAGTAAATGAAAAGAAAAAATTCCTCAAAAGAATCACTCCAAATTTTGTCATCAAGAAGTAACCAATATTAATATTTTATTGCATCATCCAACTAAATATATAGATGTTTAAGTAAATACAGCTTTTAAATCATACAGAATTATAAAAACTTGGAGTCCCAAGTGTTTCCATATCCTTCCCAGTACTTGATATGATCAATCTTTTTCATGTTAGACTTCTAATTAGTGTGTATTGTTTTTGCCATGGGGGTTTAATTTGCATTTTTCTAATGACTAATGTTGTAGAAGATCTTTTGTTATATTTAATTGTCATTTAAGTGTTTTAAATAAGACACTTCTTATTTAACACTTCTTATTGTCTTCTTTAATATAAATATCTATTCAAATATTTTGCTCATGTTTTAAAATCATGTTTGCTTTCTTATTATTGAGTTTTAAAAGTCCTTTACAGATTCTGGATAATGACCTTTATCAGATAGATGATATATAAATGTTTTTTTCCGTTCTTGTGTTATCTTTTCACTCTCTTCAAGGTGCCTTCCAAAGAACAATTTTTTTTCCCAGTACCTTGAATCCAGTGGTGTTTTACCACTGAGCTACATCTCCAGCCTTTTCTAAATTTTTTTAATTTTAACATAAGGTCTTGCTAAATTGCTTGGAACATTGCTAAATTGCTAAGGATGGTTTTGAACTTGCGACCCTCCTGTCTCAGTTTCCCAAGGTGCTGAGATTATAGGTGTGCACTACCCCACGTCAAACCAAAGAGCAATTTTTTTTTTTCCTGTGGTGCTGGGGATTGAACCCAGGGCCTTGTGCTTGCGAGGCAAACACTCTACCAACTGTGCTATATCCCCAGCCCCTAAATATTCTTATTTTTGATGAAGTCTAAGCTATGTGTTTTGTTTATGGATTTTTTTTTACTATTATATCTAAGAAATCTTTGCTCATACTCCAGGACACATACATTTTTCCCAATTTCTTCTAGAAGCTTTATAACTTTAGGTTTTAAACTTAGATCTCAATGTATTTTGAGTTCACTTTTATATTTGGTCAAAGGTATGAATCAGAACTTATTTTTTTCATATGAATATTCAATTGCTCCAGTACCTTTTGTTGAAAAGAATATCCTTTGTCTAAGAAATTTGCAACATTGTCAATAATTAGTTGACTACATTTGTGTGGATTTATTTCTGGGTTCTCTATTGTGTTCCATTAATCTCCTTGTTTGTATTTATGCCAAATGGTGTCATGATAATTCATTTTAAAGTATTACATTTAACTGTATTCCAATTCTATTTAACTTAATTAAATTTTGCTTTAATAGAAGAAGAAAACTGAGTTGCAAGAAAAGAAATTGTTAAACTCCAAATCAACATTTCTTTGCTCCAAAAGACATCATTTCCCAACATATCCTTCTATAGTTATTTACGAATTAAGAAAACCATTAGAAGAATACAGTAATTATCTATTTGAAAATTACATTTTAATTTTAGATGGCGCAAATTAACTATGAGCGACCAACACATTAAAAGATTAGCATTTTAATTCTTCTTCTCCTCTTTCCTCCCTTGTGTTTAATTTTTCTTATGGTGATTATTGTTTTTACATGATCAAGATTTCGAATTCATTCTCTAACTATAATTGCCCAAGATGCTTAACTTACATGGATTCTTCTCACCACCAAGTCTTTTGTCCCAGCGGCTCTGTTCCTGAGCTCTTTGTTTAATTGTCTCAGTGTTGAATTTCAGCACTTCACCTTCCCCACGATCCTGCGTTTGAGAATGTGTGCTGGTCATCTTCACCCAGGCACAGCATCTGAGCTGTGCGTGGTGTTCTTGGGTCAACCGCTCCTCCCCTTAGGACGATGTTAGTATGAACTGACAGTATTTTGTCACTGAATGGTACTGTGGAGGAGTCTGCCCACAGGCTGATTCCCTCACTTCTTGCTCATTTCCACTTTTGTCTAGATAACCGGATATTATTTTTGTCCTAAAGTTCAAATTGATTAACATTTCTAGGCACTGAGCAAAAATTACTATGAAGCACAATATTGCTCTTCAATGTATATATTGTTTTTCCTCAAGTAAAATGCTCTCCTATTATGGATATACCTTCTGTTTCATTTGCTTTGTTTTTTCTTAAGAACACAAATCCTTACGTTGCATCAGCTTTGTCTTTAATAACTGTTAACTCCTCTCTAACTTCACCTGCCTGTCTTTTTCATTAGAATTTTCTTTGATTATCTCAAACTTGGCTTCTCTGTCATTCATTTGATTTTTAGCAGTGTATTTTCTGTTTCTTATAGTTAATGACTTATTAGCCATCAAATGATATGATTTGGCCCTCAATTTTTTCCCTTAGGGCTGTGGCCTTCTAAGAGATTGTGAGAAAATTCCTGTGTTTCTTTCTTTTCTTTTTTCTTTTTCTTTCTTTCTTTCTTTTTTTTTTTTTTTTTATGAGACAGAGTCTTGCTTAGTTGCTTAGGGCCTTGCTAAATTGCTGAGGCTGGCCTTGAATTTGTGTCTTCCTGCCTCAGTCTCTCGAGTGGCTGGGATTACAGACACATGGCCACCATGCCTGGCTTCTTTGTGTTTCTTAATTCTTTCCCTTCTGTGATTTTTTTTTCATTCTATCTCTCTGTCTCTCCTCTTTTCTCCTTCCCTCCTTACTGTATCTTTTCCTCCAGTTCATGTTCATATTGGCATAGCTCTTCTCCAGGGCCCTAGTTGCTCTGATAGATGAAATCCTGACATTTTTCAATATAAGGTTGGTGTGATTTCTCCTCTGCTCTGCAGTTGGAGGCCAGTGTGCTGCGTTCTCCCTACTCCTTAGCACCCACAGAGAGACTGGAGAGAGAAAGGAAGATGAACTGAGGAGAGGGCGATCTTCATTAGAATTCTGGGCTCTGCTCCTTCTTCTAAGATTCTGGTAAACACCTCACTGCAGAACCCACTCTCCTCCATGGAGGTGTGGCCATTCCCAGGTGGGGGTTCTCCTGGTTTCTTATCATTTCTCCATTGTAGCCCTTGAAGTAGCACCTCTGCTGAGGTGTGGACCCTTTTCCTCCTATTTCTCAACAAACGTCATTTCCACTATTCTGGTTAGAGTAAAAAAAGGATCCACATTTTTAATTCAGCTTGTTTCTTTCCAGAATTTGAAAGATAAATGTTAATTCTCAAGATTCTGTTGACTGGGCTGGGTTGTGGCTCAGTGGTAGAGCACTTGCCTAGCACATGTGAGGCACTGAGTTCTATCCTCAGCACCACATATAAATAAATAAATAAAATATATAAAAAAAAGATTCTGTTGACTCCCCAGTAAGGAATTGATGGGTGTGAGCTCTGCTGATTGTCTGCTTCACTCCAAATTCTTATTTTCTCTTGGCATGAGATTTTGAAGTTGATTGCATTATGCTTGTTATGCTATTGATGTTGCTGGTAGTAATTTGGTGGAGGGGGGCTGTTTTTTCAAATTTCCAGTTCTGTAGGCATTATGGGAGGGCAATGTGGTGCAACCTTAATGAAATTGAATAATGCTTCTTGCCAACAGACCTGGGCTCACATGGTCTGCTTGACCACTGGTGACCCAAGACCAAGACATTTCATTGTGCCACTGGTCAAAGGCTGAGTTGACAATACAGTGTCACAACAGCCAACCGCGACATATCCTTGAAGGACCAACATGCCCTGGAAGCGTCCCCTACATACATCCTGTTGTTTGGGGGAAGAGAGATTACTTTAACCCTTTCCATCTGTCACTAAAGACTTATCTCATTCAATATCTGAGCTCCTTAGAAATCAATGTTCTAATTAGAAAACAGCAGCTAATCTGGCCAAATGCTAATGAATGAAAGTTGTGATTTGCCTACCAGAGCAAAAGCAGTCAGCATTAACAATTAAAGTATCTACAGAGAAGAGAGCTTTTTTTTTCTTACTCTTCCCCTTAACTGATCGAGTACAGCCTTATGCTATAAATAGTCCTTATAATTTATAACTGCCTATTTGAAAATCAGTCATCAGAATGACAGTTTAGGAACTTTTACCTCTGGGATTCATAGATCCAAGTCTGTTTCTCAGTGATAAGAGGATGGTAATGTGAGTTCAAAGCTGAATCTACCTGCGCACAAAGACCAAACCACATCATAGTCTACTAATTCTCTTCTTGGGCTTCACTTTTCATAATTGGTTCATCTGCAAGAATCACTGATCATGAATAAGACAGAATGGTGAGCTACACCCTACTGAACCTCAGTCATTTCAAGGATTTATAGGCTAACGTCAAAGTTCACATCAAAGGCATACGTTTAGAATTAGCTGAGTAAGGTCTTTCAGAAACAACCACAAATATTTTTTCTACATTGAATACATTAACTGAATAGTTGCTAAAACATTTCTTCACCCAACTGACACCTGACCTGTCTGGACCGAGGAGAAGATAGTATGTTTAAATCAAATGGAGTAGAGATTTTCTAGATAGCTCTGCAAAAGGACCCTCCTTGGGAAAATCACTTAGTGCTAGAGTAAACCTCACATTAAGTGGAGGTGTGTCCTTCACGGTAGAAGATGCTTGCACATCTCTTGCACAAGAGTGCAACATCTCGTGCACAACACTTGCACAAGTGTTTTTCTCTTAGCGTTTTCTATTCCATTCGATAGTACTTACTTCCAAGATACACATACAGAGGTCCCTGAACCTGCCATATTGTTTTAGGACTCCAAACATTATTTTAACTCTTTCCTGTGTTCCACTCTACCTGTATGTTTTTTCTGTCTAAATACCGGTAATCTCTACTTTTTTGGGGGAGGGGTACTGGGGATTGAACTCAGGGTCACTCAACCACTGAGCCACATCCCCAGCCCTATTTTGTATTTTATTTGCAGACAGGGTCTCACTGAGTTGCTTAGCACTTTGCTTTTGCTGAAGATGCTTTTGAACTTGCAATCCTCATGTCTCAGCCTCCCGAGCCACTGGGATTGCAGGGGTGTGCCACTATGCCCAGCAGTAATTTTTACTTTCATTTGATTGGTTGCTTGTTCATCTCTCCCCAGGGACCTGGTCTTATTATTTTCAATGTACAATGCCTATATGCTTGTTGAATATACAAGTGATTATTGAACTACTATGAAGCACTCACTCTTTGCTTAAACTTGTTGGAATTCAGAAAGACATAGATTATATCTCTGTTCTCCATGAACTCAGGAGCCAGTGAGGAATCAGACTCCTCTACCACTATATGCAGGAAGCCAAGGAGAGAGGTCTGGGAAGGTGCTAAGGCTGTACTGTTAGTTGGTGTGGCAGCAAACACATAAAAAATCATCATATTGCAATATCTCGAGTATGATTTTCATAATCCAAATGCATAAGAGGCAAATCATACTTCACATTGTTTGCTAAAATCTTTCCAGCATAATCCAGACCTATGCTTCTCAAACTGATGTGCACACACATCACCATTGGATCCTGTTAAAATGCAGATTCTTGTTCAGTAGGTTGGTTCAGGGAGATTCCGCATTTCTACTGAGCTCCTAGGAAACGTCAAAGCTGCTGGTCCCCAGATCACACTTTGAGTAGCCAGGCTTTAAACACTTTCCTGTCAATTGTAAACATTGTTAAAGTGGCACCCATTTTTAGGAAAACTCCCACTGTTCCACCTAGATTCTTACTATAATTAAATGTGAAGAAAGTCACATCAAAAGAGGTGGATTCCACAGAGCCCAGAACACTGCAGGTTGCCTCACGATTTACTGCTCAGCTTTCTTTAGTTTCATGTTCTAACTCTGCTCATGCACCTGAGATCTGCTGTTACTGAATGATTATAGTCTGAATGTGTAACAAAATTTTCCACAATATTCAATTTTGCCATTCTCTTCCTCAATCTCCTGCATATCAAAAACACAACATTCCAGAAATTCCTTTTAATAAAACTATAAAACTTAAATCACTTTAAATAATCATAAGGAAAATGTTTCTTTAATAAATAAAAAAAAATCTCTATAAGTCCCCAGGGGAATCTGTTTTCTTATTAACCCACCATGGTTCTTATGATGACATCTGTTAACTTTCAATTCTCTACTCTGCTGCTCATCAGAGAAGTTGAAGCCCATTCTTCAGTTTTTTTTTTTTTTTTTTTTTGAGTTCTTCTTCCACCAACACAATATCCTTTTGAATATTTTTCTTTTCAGCTCTTCTTCTTCTGGTCTTCCTCCAGCACTATTCTAGCACAAACCAAGTTCCCTGTGTATAACTTCTCTGAATCATAGATAGAAAACTCTTCCTATCTGCCCTTCAGTCTCACTCTACTATAATAACATGCTGTTGAAGAGAGAGTCTTGGTTATTTGGTCTCCTCTTTGAACTTTTAGTTTTTACACCATTTTCTTTGGTCACATAATGGTGAATTAAACAGAACTGTTTCCACCATGCAGGGCATAGAGAAGGCTCTGGAAGCCTTAGATTGCCCAGTGCCATATGCAGAGGGGACTCATCGGAATGACCTTTCTTTTTATCTCTCATGGCCTTGTTTAGATTAATGCCAAAGATGATGAAGGTGTCATTGTTGGATCGTGGGACAATATCTATGCCTATGGCGTGCCCCCGTCGGCCTGGACTGGCAGTGTGGACATCCTGTTGGAATACAAGAGCTCCGAGAATCCAGTCCGGTACGGCCAGTGCTGGGTTTTTGCTGGTGTTTTTAACACGTGTAAGTATCCAACTGGGTAATATCTTTTAATGTAAAGTAACTTTTACTTGAAGACATTTTATCTATAACCTGGCAAAGGGACTTAGCAGCCCCTGTTGGCTCTATAGAATTTATGGGTGAGTATTCTGGGATGTAGTCAATGCATAATTAAATTCTACTGGGCTAAATATGCTCATTGCTCTCTGACTGCAGAATCTTTGTGGAAAGAATGGTGGACTGTATCCTGCATAATCCATCATTCAACACCCAAAGCCATGGAGGGTCACAGGGGCCAAGTAAAATAGGCCCCTGGGGGAAAATGGGAGCCATTTTCTTCCCAGAAACCATATCTTTAAAAGATTAAAAATTTTAAAAACCTAAAATAATAATGATATGTATATACACACTTATATATATTATTTATTTGTTATTGAGAAGTTGAGTAAATATGCTTATTTGCTTGTGTATAATTGAGAAGTTTTGTTAAGTATATCCACTCAGTTTTAATCCCAGATATGACAAGAATTGTGGCAGGTGGTCCCATCGCCATCTTTACCCGTGAGTAAATGCCCCTAAGCAATTAGGTATCAGAAAGTAATGAGCAATCTTTACCTCCCTGGTTGCCTCTCCAGTGTTTAATCCGTCCAGCATCCAATCTGTAGAGCAAAATAGATAGGAACAGAATTATTCTCTTTAGCCTTGTGCATCATTTTTCAATGTGACATTTGCCTCCCTTGGCCCAGAAAATGTTACAGTTAATTCAGTGAATATTTTAAAAAATACATTAATTTCAGTATGTTTTCATCATTGGTAATGATTTTCATTCAGATGCCATTTCTACAGCCTTGGAGAAACATTATGCTCAAGTCGGAATGTCCTTCCTGCCTGCTCATTAATAAAGAATGTTTTACCTAGTTTTCATTTTTTAAATCAAAAACATAAAATAAAAGAGAGGCTGGAGGCTGGGGCAAGGCCATTTTTAAAAATGATTGTTAAAATCCACCTCATTTAGTTCGAAGTTGTGACAGTTGGGTACTTAGTCAATGATTCAAGAAACTGGAAGTCTTGTTTTATTTGTTTTGTTTTCTTATGACATCAACTGAATAAAAATATTTTCTTATCCTTTTGATGGTAGCCTAGGGCTAGAGGAATATGTATTTCTTGGGAGCAGTAATAGCCAAAAGTATCAGTCCCTTAGAATTGCTGGTCTTTCAAGTTCTACATAGAACCTTGAACTTCCTGATGGTCTAAAAGCTGGGGGGAGTCTTCCTCTCTTAAAACTTGCAGGCTGAGACAATAAGAAGCAGCCCAACACAGCCAGCCATTCCTGTGAAATGATTCTTGGAAAATAAAAAGGACCAAGTCCTCCCCATGCCTACCATCACTGTACTAGTTCACCTTGGGGTGGGGGGTGGTTAGAACCAGATAAAATAGTGAGCATCTCCTCACCCATTCATGCCTTCTGTATAAAAGGGCTGACACATCTGTGCAGAAAACAGGCATCTGAACAAAATGCAGAAACACACTGCATTTTGTGAACCTGAAGAGGGAAATTGCAGGGAAGGGGAGCAGGCTCCCTAGAACAAGTCTCATCCTGTGGTAATATGAATTAGTGGTCAGCAACTCACATTAGAATCCACCAGAAACAGAATGAGAGGACCCATCATTTCATTGGTAAGACCTTGGGTGCATAGGGGCTGCCAATCAATAGAGGCAGATGGGAGTCAGAAGCTGGGGGTGACTGCCATTGACCTCGTTTGGGGTGTTAAGACTTTCGAGAAAGGGAAACTTGAGTCTCTACCAGACTCAGGTTTGGATTCCCAAGGTTGTTCTGTTGAAGGAGGTGCATAAGCCTTTGTTTAAAAATGCTAAACTATTCTGAAGGAGGGAAAAAAAAAAAGACAAGCCAAGCCATTAATCTTAAAATTGTCAGCTGAATTATTTTCAATGAGTCCTGATGTCTGGCGTCCTGGGAGCCAGGGAGGGCATTTGGATTTAGTTTAATCAATAGGTACATATGGCAAGAGATGCATCCAGGCAATTTATTATCTAGCAATTAAAATGAATCTATGGTGTCACCCTCCAATGAGTGTCACTAGAGCAAACTCCAGCCAGGACGAGCAAACCCCACTACAAAAGATCTGCTCTGTAAGTTTCCCACTTCCTATGGGCTGTTGTTTTTTAATTGTTATTTTATTTCCAGAAACATGGTCCCATTAACTAAAGTAAACTAACATTCGATGACCCTATGATTAGAAACTGAACTACTAGAACCCTGTTATTGGGATTGCATTCTGGTAGTCCTTATTTAATACCTGCTGAAATTCTAAAGGATCACACAGCAAGCTGTCCCTCTCTGGCCCTCAGGGGGCTGGACACATCACCTTTCTTCAGTATGGAACATTTGAGAACATGTCCAAAGATTTATTTTTATGTTGGTAAAGAACAAAGTCTCCTATGAAGAGGGATTTTTAATTATGCATACTTTAAAAAAAATCTTTGTATTTGTTCTAATTAGTTGTACATGACAGTAGCATGCATTTATACATTTTGATAGATCATACATAAGTGGAGTATAATTCCCATTTTTCCGATTGTACATATTGTAGGATCATATCAGTCATGCAATCATCTGTGTACATGAGGTACTAGCGTCTGGTTCACTCTACTCTTTCTTCTTTAAATGTTGGAGTTGTGTCTAGTTATGGTTCTTGCCTCGTAGTTTTGCGGTGCCTTGGAATTCCAGCAAGAGTCATTACCAACTATTTCTCAGCCCACGATAATGATGCCAATTTGCAAATGGACATCTTCCTGGAAGAAGACGGGAGCGTGAGTTCCAAACTCACCAAGGATTCCGTGTGGTGAGTTTGATTTACGAGGACCTTGGCCGATATCAAATTAGAGTGACATTACACACTTACCACAAGACAGACTCTGTCTGATGTTTCTTTCTCTTCTATTTTAAGGATCATTCAATACCATAGGCAGAAATGTCTGATTGTCAAATTTTTTTTTTAGCTAATAAATTAGAAAAGTTACCCAACAGGCAGTTTGGATTCCTAGCAATAAAAATCAATCATGCATTTTGACAGCACCCATCTAGAAAGGACACAGCTTTAACCGCAATGTGTGTCTGAGCTGATCCCTCTCCACCATAGGGCATTAGTATGGTGGATGACGGTGGGGGGTTGGAGTGGACCATTCTCTTCTGCAGTGCCCAATGAGGTATAGAGCAAACATTTACTAAGCACTTACTGTATACCAGTGTCTGTGTGTGCTTGATCTTTGCTTATTCTTTTTGTTGTTGTTGGTCTTTTTTAGATATACATGACAACAGAGTGCATTTTGACATATTATACATCCTTATTCTAATTAGGATCCCATTCCTATGGTTGTAGATGTTAATATAGGTGAGTTAACTGAGGCCTAGAGAGGTTGCTCAAGGTCATACATCAGGAAAACTGGGAATAAATTCCAAGTGCCTCTGACCTTTAACCACGACCTAATTTTTACCTTTTCCAGTAGGTTCATTCTTTGAATATAAAGATGAGGTTCACCTTGACTGTATTCTCACTTGTCACCTATAGGTAGAAATGGTGGCAAAGCTAAAATTGCTTCCAAATACCAACCACATGGTCCCTCCACTGCCCTGAATGGCTGCCTCACCAACTGGTTCTCCCATCAGAAGTGCAAAATCCCAAAGAAATTTCATTTTTCCTTGGGAACCCCCTTCAGTACAGTTGAAGGACGAGGAAAATCCTGAGTCCAAATTGCCAGGATATTGAGGAAAGTCTGTATGGCAGGAAATTGAGATGTAACTTCAGCTCTTGCCAGGCATTGAGCTAGGTGGAATTTCCAAGCCAAAAATGTGTCTCCTGTAGTTGTTCTTTATAAGTAATAAAGTTAAAACACTGTCAGTTGTAAAAAGCATCCAAATGGGGATGGTAGGAAGTTATAAGCTCATTTTAAGAGAAATTAAAAGTTAGAAGTGGCTGCACTCCCCCGTGCTGCAGGAATGGATCACGGTTTCAGGAGCTGTACTAACTCGTCAGGCCCCATAAATGCTCATTTGAGAATGTTGAAAGGAGGAAATCGCCGGACTAGGAGCAAAGGCGCCACTAGGAATAAAAAATAGTGCAGTTCATTTGAAGGGAATGAGCTGAGCCATGGTAAGCCCGAGAGCCAGGCAAGACAAAGACCCACCTCTGTAAATGGAAAAGCAATTGAAAGAACCACTGAAGCCCGTGGAATTATGGTACAGCAGCCCTGTGTGTATATGGAAGGACAAAATCAGACCAAAATAGCTGTTCCCAAAGCCCACTGAGACCGTTGAAAATGGCAAAATGAGAATCATTGGGCATTCTCTGTTCTATAGCTCTTCCTTACACACACACACACACACATACACACACACACACGCTGCCTTTATAGTTCCAAGCGATTTCTCTCTGCTCCTTGATCCAAACACCTCCATTATAAGTCCTCAGGGGGCCCCCCACCAAATAATCCAGCTCGCCCCTGAACAGAACAGATACGGAATTGAAAAGCCAAGAGATCTTGTTCTTAGTAACTCTTTCATGCTTTCAACTTCCTGCTCCAAATTCTTTTCCCTGTCCCCAGCTTCTTTCCTTGATCTTTCAGTGCCATCTTCAAACAGCCCAGCCCCTTGGCTCTGCTCCCTGGCCTGAGACCCTGGTTCATCCTCCACTGGGCTCCTCTTCCCCACCCACTTCGCTTGGCTCATAGTGGGGTTTTGCCCAACGGTGACTGAGAGTCTCACTGGCAAAGGTTTATGCTAAGCCAGCTCAGGACACACCCAGACACCGGGCACAGGGATTACAGGGCTCAGTCAACAGCCTGGCTCTGCCACTGACCAGCTGTGTGACCTTGAGAAAAGAACAACCTCTCTGTCCCTTTCCTCCTCTAAAGTGGAGATGAGAACATTCCCTGCGTCACTCGGCACAGAATGAGTTTAACAGGTGCCTAATGAATGTTAGCTGTTATGACTGCCTTCGATATTAGTGGCACAGCTGGAAGGCAATATGTTCCCATCACCCAAGTACCTTGTAGTCACAAAAAAAAAAAAAAGAGAGAGAAAAAAAGAGGGGTGGCCCAGTATCCTGAAATGACTGCTATTTCTGTCACTTTGGGGTAGTTTTTAAAAGGGAGCAGAGCCAGGCATGGTGGCGCACGCCTGTAATCCAAGCAGTTTGGGAGGCTGAGGCAGGAGGATCGTGAGTTCCAAGTCAGCCTCAGCAACTTAGTGAGGCCCTAAGCAACTTAGCAAGACCCTGTCTCTAAATAAAATATAAAAAGGGGCTGGGGTTAAGCACCCCTGGATTCAATCCCTGGTACCAGAAACAACAGCAAAACACAGAAATGTTAAACTTCCCATTGCAAACACTGGTGCGTGTTTGAAGCTATACACATTCCAGGAAGCCAAGAGTAGGGCAAGGACTCCCCTTGATCAAGGAAGCTGGTAGAGGCTCTCCCTGGACATGTCAATCAGATCATGGTCATCACGGACACACCCCCAGATCAAGCTCTGGGTTCAACTGTTACCTGCTGTGTGGCTTGGAGAAAATGATTTCACCTCTCTGATCTTCAATTTCCTTGTCAGTAGAATGAGGGTAATATTCACAGTTATTGATTCCTAATGGGGTGCCTATCACAATTTTTTTAGGTTATCTGATGAAATACATGAAATATTCCAAAATCCAAAACTTTTTGAGCACAACCTGCACCATGAGTGAAAAACCCCACACTTGACTTCATGAAGGGGTCACAGTTCAAAGAACAGGTTCACTAAACACGTGGCATAAGATGACCTTCACATCACGTGTGCAGAGGTGCATGAAACGTAAACTAGTTCTGCATGTACACACAGGTCCCAGCCCCAAGATATCTCATTGTGTGGATGTAGATATTCCAGAAGCTGATAAGACCCCAAAACACTTCTGGTCCCCAGCATTCCAGATACAAGATACTCAACCCGTACCTGTCATAGGGGTAGATGAGTATCAGCTGCCCGTGAGAAGCAGGGGTTTCCAGAGCAGCAGGGCTGACAAGCAAGAGAGGAGGCCCAGCTTTGGGACCAACATCTGGGTGGAGATGACTTGCTGGGCATCAGCTGACCACCTGGAGATCAGCGTGGTGTAGGCTGGCGACATGCAGCCCAGTGAACTTCCCAGCTAGGGTCAAGGAGTTATTGGCCTCACTCAAGGTTCCTGGACTAGCCTCCCTCAACAGGCTCCAATCAAACAACCCCTGGCCTCTCTTCTCCTCACTCCTGGTTTGCGTGTGGCGCCTGCTCTCAGTGGCTGCCCCTCTCCTCTCTGTGTAAAAGAAACTGTGGCGATGATCTCTCTGTCCCTCTCTCTCCATGAGCTCTTCAACAGCTGGGCCGCCTCACGCCCATATTGTGTGATGAGTGACTTTGTCCAGTTGGTTCTCAGTGACCCAGGTTGTACTCTTCCCAGAACTCAGCCAAGTCTTAAGGTGCCTAAAACAGAAATAAACCAGCTGGGAGGTTCAGAGAGAGCGCGCTCAGGAATGTGAGAGGGTGTGTCATCTCACTACACTCCAAAGTCAAGTGACAAAGTTTGGACTCCATCCCTTGCTCTGACTCTTGTCTTATGATCTCAGAGTGTAGAGGACAGACAGCTTATTGTCCTACTTCCTGGCTTTCCACCTTAGGCCCCCCGCATGGTGGGCACGCCCTCATCTCACAGGGGCTGCAGTTGCACTGAGTGGAGATTCTGTCAGCAGAGGGAACCGCCTGGGGGCTCCTCAGCTGTGCAGGCAGGAGGGGGCTGAAGAACCTTGGAAAGGCACAATGGGCAGCATAATTGGACCCCAGGGTGGCCAATGAATTTTCAAGTGGGCGAACACAAGGCAACACATCCTGGAAGGAGCAATCTAAGCCAAGCCGCCTGTCCCCAGTGCGCTGATGGGTTCTGAATTATGTGTCACCCTGGGGGAGACACCTATGAATCACCGTGGACAGTTTAATGAAGACGCTTGCCTAATGCCCTGCTGCGGTCCAAACAGTGAACAGGAATCAGGGCTCATTGAGGGAGAGTCAGGGCTCAGGTCGACAGGCAGGGGGACAGTGACAGTGTCACCTCACCTTGGAGGGTCAGCTCATCCTATGAAGGTCACAGTGGAAAGGGAAACAGTTTTAAAAGACAGAGATGGTGGCATTTATTAGGGTCATGAGTGGCATTACAGTGCAAGGCTGTTCCTTCTCAGCAAGAGCATTGCCCTGTGGCCTTTGGCTGAGGTGAGTGTAGCCTGATTTGACGATTCGGGGTGGAAAATCATGCCCTCCTCTTGGCTTTTCCCCACCAGAGTGCAACCCTCATCAGGCAAGCAGTATCTGAGCTGTCTCGTGGTGGTTTGTTTTGCCGGCATGTAAGAGTGCACAGGGCATAGAGCACATCCTGAATAAATGGTATTGGTTGGGGAATTTTTGTAATACCCACTAAACTGAATAAATATCATTTCATCATCCAACAAACCCTGATTGGGCCTTACTAATCCATGCACCAGATGCAAAGAATTCAGAGAGAAATTAATCAGGGTCATTGCCCTGAAGAAGCTCCATCCAGGGTTTGTAGAACATATAGAACATTCTATTAAAAATATAAGGAGGGGGCTGGGGATATAGCTCAGTTGGTAGAGTGCTTGCCTCACATGCACAAGACCCTGGGTCCAATCCCCAGCACCACAAGAAAATACATACATAGGAGGATTGTTATGTGAACTGGCAATCAGGGAGACCCAGGAAAGGATTCTACCCTAGGCCTGGGGAAACAAGGCTGTCTCCATGGGAAAAGGACATGGAGTCAAGGTCATTTCCCCTCTGCAATCTTCTGGCTGTGCTTTTCAAAGATGGAATGTACAGGGAGTGCCTTTGGCCTACAGATGACACCCAGGGTGTATCAGTAAAAGTCCAAGGGTGAAATGAAACAGCCAAACATCAGTCTGCTCAAGGACCCAGCAGGCAGGAACCAGATTTCATCCAGAGTCAGCTTGAGTTATGGCCCTGGTTGAAGAGTGCTGAACTCATCTCCCTCCGTGATCCAGCCTTTGCAGCTTCTTCTTGAATAACAGCAGGAAGCCCTTGCTCTTCACTTCACCTGGAGAGGCAAATGTCCCAGGCTGTGCAGCCAGAAGGAGCAGAAGGAGTAATAACTGTCTGGGGCTGGGGCTGGGGCTGGTGGCTCCTCTCCAAACAGCACCAGCCCTCCTCTTTCCCACCCTTGGCACCGTCCCAATCCAGGTTCTTGCCTCCTCAAAGCAAACCCAGCCCTCACTCTCTTAGTTTCAGAGGGTCCAACAATTGGCAGACTTCAGAGTCCCTCTTGGAACCAACAGCTTCCCTTCCCACTGACCCTGACCACTGATCCCAACTTCACATGTCCCTTTCATCTCACTCATATCCCAGAGGACAGGCCCCAATGCAGTACAGTCCACTTGTGGGTTTCAACCTTACCATGGTGTGAAAGTCCTACACATTCAATAGAAACCATGCTTCAAATTTTGAATTTGGATCTTTTCCAGGGCTAGTGACACATGGTCTGATCCCCACTACTGATGCTGGCCAATAGCAGCGAGTTGCAGTCCCCATCAGCCCTATGGGCACTAGAGGAACCCAACAACACTCTACAGTGTGCCTGCCAAGTTACTTAGTTAGTAAGCTCAGTAGGTCAGGTGGATTCCATGGATTTTCCACTATGAATATTTTCAGCTCTCAATGGGTTTGTCCAGACATAACCCCATTGTAAGTTCAGGAGCATCTCTCAGGAAAATAGAATTCCACATGAGGTGTGTTGAAGCAGCTCTGTCCATGCAGATGGATATAAAGAACAGAAGCTGGGCACCTGGCTGGACCCAAAGGCCCACCAGATGACCCCATCTGCTTCACAAAGTCCAGATAACCAGTTGGCAAGATGGCAGAACAGCCCAGCTTGGACGGGTTACCCATCTTAAGTTGTATTAAAAATCATTGCAGAAAGCGGGCCATGATGGCGCACACCTGTAATCCCAGGGGCTTGGGATGCTGAGGCAGGAGGACTGCAAGTTCAAAGCCAGCCTCAGCAACTCAGCAAGGCCCTAAAGCAACTTGGTGAGAGGCTGTCGCAAAATAAAAAATAAAAAGGGCTGGGCATGCGGCTCAGTGGTTAAAGACCACTGGGTTCAATCCTAGTACCTCCCCACCCCCCAAAAAAATTTTGAAAACTGTGAGTGTTTAAAGAATCAAGTCTTTATTTCCTGCATGGTAGGTCTGGTTAAAGTGTCCTTTTGATTTAATTTTTTAAATAATCATAAAATAGCTAATGTGTACTTATCACTTTCAGCTCAAAACTGCAACAATCTAAGAATTAGTCAGTGATCCAAGTAGAAATGAATCAAAGGTTTTATTTTGTTTTTCTTCAGGCCATTGTGACAAAACACCAAAATCAAACAACTCTTAATTCTCATTCTCTCTCTCTCTCTCTCTCTCTCTCTCTCTCTCTCTCTCTCTCTCCATTTCACAAGGCAGCACCTAATTAGCTTGGTGACCTTGGTCTCATTGCTCAACTTCTCTTTCTCATATACAAATTTCACAGTTTGGTCTTAATAAGCTATAGGATCCTTCTCAGTTCCCCCCAAAGAATTTTTAAGTAAATTGCTCTGTCCTCCCAGCCAGACCTTTCCTCCAGTATCTGCCACTTGCTTTGAGTGAAGACCTGCTCATCTGCATGTGACCAGGCTGTGATCCGCTCGCTTATGTATAGGCACCGCTTTGCAGATTGGCTTCACAGCAGCTCCCCTGGAAGAAAAGAAACAAGAGTTAAAGGCAACACAGTAGATTTCTATAACTCATTGACTAGCCTCAGTGCATCTGGTTCTAAAAAATTTTTGGAAAGTGTGCAGCTGTTATTTCTTTGTTTTTAATTCAAATGCAAAAACCTGGGCTGCAATGGTTAGTATTAATTTTAAGCAAAGCTATTTCAAAGCAAGTTACAGGGAAGAAGTTAACCAGCGTTCATGCCTGGGAGTAGCCCTCCTGCGATTCTGCTGTTCACCGCACCCCGACCATGGTTTACACAGTGTAGGTACATTTTTTAAATTAAGACCATTCCATCTTGACATTAGTTGATATGCTCTGTATATTCCAACTAGTTGGACTTTTAATATTGTTAAATAATTTTGTTTTAAACACTCTCTGTGCAAAGTAGAATGTTCTGAAAATGAATTCCAAATTAAATAGTGTAGGAAAAAATGCTAAGTAAAGTCCAAACTTCTCAAAGATGCTTGAGGATTGTTAACTCATCCAGCGACCCTCCGAGCTGTTAATTCTGAATGGCTGTCAATCATGTTTGTTTCTTGCCAACTGCATTTTTGACCAACTCATTTTTTATGAAAATCAACCAGGAGCTAGACCATGAGATCTGTCATTTGAGAACTAGGAATATACACTGAACACACACCAGTGTGTTAAAAAAGAATTTAAAAAGTGATTTACCATCTTCAAAACATAAAAAAAAAGAATAGCTCATGTGTGTGGATTTCTTTCTTTGCATCAGGCCCTGATCTCAGTGGTGATGTTCACTTCATTTATTCTTTTTAACAGCCTTTTCAGGCAATTACTATTTATTGTCCTCATTTGTTCAAGAAGCACCCGAGACACAGAAATTAACCGAGGTCCCAGCCAGGAAGGGACAGAAGCTGCATGACAAAACCAGAGAGCCGATCCTGAGCCCATTCTTTTTTCTTATACAGTATCCTTATTGGCAAGCAACTCACATACTGCAAAATTCACTCTTTTAAAATGCCAAATTCAGGAGTTTTTAATATCTCTACAGTGTGGTGCAGCCGTCATTATCTAATTCCAAAATATTTAATCACCCCAAAAAGTAACTCCATACCCATTAGCAGCAGTCCCCCTTCTTGCAACCCAGGATAACCACTGGCCTACTTCCTGTCTCCATGGATTTGCCTGTCGTGAGCCTTCCATGTGGATGGACTCCTACCACCTGTGACCTGTGTGTCCAGCTTCTTTCACTTAGCATGCTTACATGGCTCATTCATGTTAAGGCATGGTTAAGGCATGGGTCAGTACCTCACTCCTTTTTTTTTTTTGCATTGCTGGGGATTGAACCCAGGGCCTTGTGCTTGCGAGGCAGGCACTCTACCAACTGAGCTATATCCCCAGCACACGTCACTCCTTTTTATTGTTAAGGGATATTTTTGTAGGGATAAACCATGATCTGTTTATGCCTTTGTCTGTTGTACTTTTGGATTGTTTCTGCCTTTCTCCTGTTGTGAACAAGGCTGCTATCAACAGTCACGTAACAGTTTTTATGTGAACATACGCTTTTCATTCTCTGGGATACACAGAGAGGTAGACTTGCTTGGTCATATGGTAACTCCACGCTTAACTTTTTGAAGAACTGAGATTTTGGTTTCCAAAACAGCTACACGATCGTACATTTTCAAAAAGTATGTGATCATTCCAACTTCACATTCTTGACAACACTTTTATCTCCCTTTTTTCTTCTTTATTTTAGTCATCCTAACGGAGACAAGGTGATATTTCATTGTGGGTTTAATTTGCATTTACCTTATGACTGAAGATGTGGGATGTCTTCTTGTGTTTTTGTTAACCATTTGTTTATCCTCTTTGGCAAAATGGCTATTTAAATCCATGCCCCATTATGAATTGAATTATGTGTCTTGTTGTGTCATAATTGTTCTTTACATATTCTAGTTACAAGTCCATGTGTGATGTACAAATATTTTCTCCTGTCTTTGGGCTGTCTTTACCCTTTCTTTTGGTGTCCTTTAAAGCACTGAAGATTTTAATCTTTGTCAGATCCAATTGTTACATTTTTTTCTTTGGTTGCTTGTATTTTGGGTGGTATAGATAAGAAACTATTACCTGCCCCAAGGTCACAAAGATTTGCTCCTCTGTTTTCTTCTAAGAGTTTTCCAGTTTTAGATCTTACATCTTGGCCTTGGATCAATTCTGAGTTAACTTTCACATATAGTGTGAAGTAAAAATAGAAGTAAAGAAAGAAGAGAACAAGAAAACTAAAATTCTCATCTTATTGATGATCCGGCATGGAGTGAAACACTTTTCTCATGTCATCTTCAGCTTTCAACTTTGGCTATG
This sequence comes from Glaucomys volans, assembly GCA_020662805.1. NCBI lineage: Eukaryota > Metazoa > Chordata > Mammalia > Rodentia > Sciuridae > Glaucomys > Glaucomys volans. The sequence goes on from JAJEJO010001176.1 coordinate 224,203, forward strand.
TTGTATCTAGGTGAAGATCTGTTTGACTTTATCCTACTTTGAGTTTCTGAACTTCTTTAATGCATACAATAATGTCTTATATTGACTTTAGGAAGTTTCTAGCAACAATTTTTAAAATATTCTTTCTGCTACTTAATATGCTCTCTTTCTGGGATTCTCATTATGAGTATATTGGTACACTCACTATATCTCATATGTCTCTGGGAATTGACTCATTTTTTCTCATTTTTCCTTCTGTTATTCAGACTAGATCATTTCAATTGACCTACCATAAAGTCCACTGATTTTTTCTTCTTTATACCTACTCAAATCTGTTGAAATCTGCCAGTGAATTTTTCCAGATATTGTACATTTCAACTCCATAATTTCTGGTTAGACCCTTTTAAGAATTTCTTTAACTGAACATTATGTGTGTGAGATTCATCCACCCATGCTGTGTTGTATAGTAATAATTCATTTTCATTGCTGCATAGTGATCCATTGTGTGAACATAACACAATTCATGGATAATTGTTTCTGGTAGTGACTGGCAAGAGATAGGAGTGGACTTCTGGGTTGCTGGTTCTGGTTCTTGATTGTGTTAGTGGCTGCAAAGTATGCTCAGTTTTGAACTTCTCCTGCATGTGCATTATAGCTCAATACAAAGTTTACATTAAAAGAAAGGCCCTCAGAACTTCAAATTGGACACCATGAGGAAAAGTGAAGCATCCAGATCAAAGGTCAACAAACCACAGCCCATAGGCCAAATCCTGTTTTTATTTGCAAATAAAGAGTCATTAGAAGATTAAAAAAAGAATTTCTATTTTTTCTTCAATATACTGTATTTGGTGTGGCATCGTTCTGATGGTTTCCCTTAATTCTTTGAACATGGATATAATAGTTGATTCAGAATCTTCGTCTAGTACATCCAACATTTTGGCTTCCTTAGTCACAATTTGTCTTGATTGCTTTTTTTTCTGTATATGGGATACACTTTCCCATGGTGTGTGTGTGTATGTGTGTGCACACCTTGTAATTTTTGTTGAAAACTGAACATTTTAGATAATATAACATAAGCAACTCTTAAAATCAGATTTCCTGCTCCCAGTTTGTTATTGATACTTGTTGTTTTGGGTGCTGTTGATATTGATTTACTTGATGACCTTCCTGGACTAATTCTATAAAGTCTGTATTTTTTGTCATTTATGGCCACTAAAGTCCATGCTGAGGGACCTGTTGGCCAGCTAACAATTGTGTAGAGATTTCCTTAGGTAACTTCAGCCCCAGTCTTAGCCACGGAGCTCCTGTATGTGTGGTAGGAAAAGCAATGCCCAGCAGGCATTGTGATCCTTCAGTGCCCTTCACCTCCTGCTTGAACTGAGCCTCAGGTCAACCAGAGATTTGAGATGAGCACCTCCTTGGGTATTCTCGAGCCCTGCACACATATGTGGCCAGCTAGGCTCTCAAGAATATGCTGGAGTCTTCAAGGTCCCCCTTGGACACCTGGCTCCCTAGCTTTTCTAAGTTTGACCTATTGTTTATAAGTAGGAGGACAGTCTAAAATAATGATTAAAAAGTATAGTATTGCATGGTAAATACATGGATTAGCAACATTGCTGCTTATTATCAAGTATTATGTACGGTACATAATTCCATGTGCTATACCTTTATAAGACCAGCAGCACCACAGGTTGGTTTGTGCCAATATTACACAAGCACATGAGAAATGCATTATCCTATGGCACTGTGATAGCTTCACCATCACCAAGTGATAGGAATTTCTCTGTCCCATTATAGTCTTACATCATCACCATCATACATGAGGTCCATCATTGACCAGAACAGCAATATACGGCACATGACTACACATACACTTTTCTCTATTTTTCCTATATATCATAGGGTATTATATTGATGTTTTAGGAATTATTTGTGGAATATCAAGGATTCCATTTTGTATAATATAGGGATGTTACAATTTAAAAGAAAAATCTAGAAAGGGCATCATTCTTTGAAGTATGAAAATTTCTATACTAGACATCTCTCCTGTTTCCATCGTCCACCTACCCTACTTTTACTGACAGATTATCTGCAGAGAGTCTGTGACCCTATTCTGCGCAAGTCCACTTGAGAGTGGATTAAGAGGTAGTTCAAGTGGTAAGAAGTTGGAGGTCCATAGAAGCACCTCTTAGAAAATCAGGCAGAAAGGAAAGAAGCTGAGAATCATCTAGTAAACCACATGGAAAATACTGGTATTTTCATAGTAAGAAAATATCATTTTCAAGTTAATCATAAATTCTGCCCAAGGAGACCCATCACATATATCATTCAAAGGTTACTAACACACTTAGAAGCTAATAAAATATGTACCACCTGGGCTAATTTGTTTTGCTGACTAATAAGACATCTAAAAATCTTCATAAAAATAAGAGCCATCAACTTTAGACTATCATATTCATAAATATCTTTATAATGTCAAACAGTAAGTTTTTTACCTATTGTACCCTGTTAGCAGGGCTAAAAAAATCCTCTCCCATGATTATGGAAAAGCTTAGAATTCATTGTAGAAAGTGTTTCATAATCTAGCTATTGTGAATTGAGCTGCTGTAAACATTGATGTGGTTGTGTTGCTATAGCATGATAATTTTAAGTCCTTTGGGTATAAAGCGAGGAGTGGGATAACTGGGTCAAAAGGTGGGTCTGTTCCAAGTTTTTTGAGGATTCTCCACACTGCTTTCCAGAGTGGCTGCACCAATTTGCAACTCCACCAGCAATGTAAAAATGTGCCTTTTTCCCCACATCCATGCCAACTTCTATTATTGTTTTTGTTCTTCATAATAGCCATTCTAATTGGAGTAAGATGAAATCTTTGAATTGTTTTAATTTGCATTTCTCTAATTATTAGGGATGTTGAACACTTTTTCATATATTTATTAATTGCCTGTATATCTTCTTTTGTAAAGTGTCTGTCCAGTTCCTTGGCCCATTTATTGATTGGGTTCTTTGTATTTTTGGTGTAAAGTTTTGTGATAAATTAGAGTTATGCAAATGTCCTTGAAATCCAATCTTGTCTTCATTTTCAGGCAGAGTATCAATTCCTGACTTATTATACCAGAAGAGAGAGGTAACATGAATGGGGGTCTCATATTCAAAGTGAATCCAGCAGTGGGGACCCAGCTGGGCTCAGAGAGAGCATTCTGCTCAACAGCAATGGCAAACTCAGCTCATGTGAATGGGTAGCATTTACTTTCATGAGCATTTCTGGATTTTTGTTTGTTTTTCTTTTGTTCATGAGGTTGGTTTATTATTGTTTCTTTGTGTGTTTATGCCAAATTTCAATTTTCTGGCACATATTAAAAAGTCAAAGGAAGGAAAACAATGAACGGGGTGGGAGAGAAGTAGCCAGCATAATCTTTCCCTAATTCTCAAAAAAATGGCATTTGTAAAATCCTCTTACTAAATAGTCAAGGCACCTGTCCCTGAAAGATTCAGAAGAGATTTGAACAGCTGTACTCTCAGAACTGAGAAAAGACACACTCCTGGGAGAGTTTGTCAATGGAAACTGTGAGGTACTATTTTACTGTACATGGGATTGAGTACATCTGGCTGTTATCCCTCCAGTATGCCCTGGTTGGACTGAACCAGCATTTGGAGGCCAACATCCTTTCTGATTGACTACAGCATCCAAGTGGCGATCCATGCCAGTAGCTAATTATCCTTTTTTAATTTTTATTTTTACAGACTGCATTTTGATTCATTGTACACAAATGGGGTACAACATCTCATTTCTATGGTTGTGCACAATGTAGATTCATACCATTTGTGTAATCATACATGTTCATAGGGTACTGATGTCTGTCTCAGTCCACTGTTTTTCCTTCCCCCATCTCCTCTCTCCCTATTTCCCTCTACACAATCCAAAGTTCCTCCATTTTTCTCTTACCCCCACTCTCCATCCCCGTTATGTATCATCATCCACTTATCAGAGAAAACATTCTGCCTTTGGTTTTTTGGGCTTGGCTTATTTCACTTAGAGTTGATAGTCTCCAACTCCATCCATTTACCAGCAAATGCCATAATTTTATTCTTCTTTATGGCTGAGTAGTATTCCATTGTGTATATTTACCACAGTTTCTTTATCCATTTGTCAATTGTAGGGCACCTAGGTTGGTTCCACAATCTAGCTATTGTGAATTGAGCTGCTATAAACATTGATGTGGCTGCATCACTGTGGTATGCTGATTTTAAGTCCTTTGGATATAAACCGAGGAGTGGGATAGCTGGGTCCATTCCAAGTTTTCTGAGGAATCTCCACACTGCTTTCCAGAGTGGCTGCACCAATTTGGAACTCTACCAGCAATTTGTGCAAGTGTGCCTTCTTCCCCACATCCTCGCCAACACCTATTATTGCTTGTGTTCTTGATAACAGACATTCTAATTGGAGTAAGATGAAATCTTAAGGTGGTTTTGATCTGCATTTCTCTAATTATTAAAGATGATGAGCACTCTTTCATATACTTTTTGATCACTTTTATATCTTCTGTGAAGTGTCTGCCCTGTTCCTTAGCCTATTTATTGACTGGGTAGTTAATGATTTTGCCTATCACCCCTATTATAAATACACCTAGAGTTTTGTGTTGGAATTACAGAGCACACTCAGATCCACACCCATCTGCAGCTCCCTCCATTGGTGCCTCATGCACTGCATCAAAGCAGATGCTGGATAGTGGAAGGGTGCATACCTGTAACCTAGGTACCTGGGAGGCTGAGGCAGGAGAATCTCAAGTTCAAGGCCAGTCTGGGCAACTTAATTAGATCCTGTCTGAAAATGAAGATAAAATGGGCTGAGTATGTCGCTCAGTGGTAACACCTTGTCTAGCATGTGCCGTGGCCATGGGTTTGATCCCCAGCACGGGGCTGGGGGAGAAGGTGGGAACCTGCAATGATTTCTGAATGAGCACTGTAGAATCTCTTGCCTTTGTCGGATGAGCAGGAATAAACCCCTTCTTCATTTCACTTTTTTCTTGGTGGCCAACTGTTTCCTACAACAGGCTGCTGAGCCTCAAAGGATGGGGCTACCAGCCTAGTCACCATCTGATTGAACCTCTGACCTTTGATTGACATGACCCCAGGGAGCATCCATGTGCCACTTCCTGGTTTCAGCTCAGATGGATTTGGAAGGAGTGTGGTATAATAGCCTGCCTCTCTCCTCTTTTTTTATTTTTATATTTGTTCTAATTAGTTGTACATGACAGTAGAATGCATTTATACATTTCAATAGATCATACCTAAATGGAGTGTAATTTCTCATTTTTCTGATTGTACATATTGTAGGATCACACTGGTCATGCAGTCATATATGTACATGAGATAATAATGTCTGTTTCACTCTACTATCCTTTCTACCCCCATACCCCTTCCGCTCCCTTTACTCCCCTCTACCTAATATAAAGTAACTCTATTCTTCCCTATCCAGTCCCTTATTGTGAATTAACATCCAAATATCAGAGAAAACATTTGGCCTTTGGTTTTTTGGGTTTGGCTTATTTCACGTAGCTTGATATTCTTCAACTCCATCCATTTACCAGCAAATGCCAGAATTTGATGAATTTCATTCTTCTTTGAAGCTACATAATATTCCATCATTCATATATTCATCTGTTGAAGGACATCTAGTTTGGTTCCATTGTTAGTTGAGCTGCTATAAACATTGATGTGGGGGCTAGGGCTATAGCTCAGTTGGTAGAGTGCTTGCCCATTCAACCACAGGTCCTGGGTTCAATCCCCAGCACCGCAAAAAAAAAAAAAAAAAAAAAAAAACCATTGATGTGGCTGTGTCACTGTAGTATGCTGATTTTAATTCCTTTGGGTATAAACCGAGGAGTGCAATAACTGGGTCCAATGGTGATTCCATTCCAAGTTTTCTGAGGCGTCTCCATATTGCTTTCCTTAACTGCTGCACCATTTTGCATTCCCAGCTGCAACTGAAGAAGATATACAATCAACAAATATATGAAAAAATGTTCCACATCTCTAGCAATTAGAGAAATGCAAATCAAAACTACTCTAAGATTTCATCTCACTCCAATCAGAATGCCTCTCTCCTCTTAATAATTCCTTTCTGTCATCCTGCTTCATTTTATTTCCTGAGAAGTTTTTCCTCGATCTCAGGTTTCATGTCCACTTTGAAGTGGCATTATGCTTGTCCGCAACCCTCAGGGTCCACCCAACTGTTCCCACTTTCTTCCACCAGCTCTCACCCCATCCCTTCCCCACTGCCATTGGAATGGCCAGAGTTTAACAATCCCAAGGTGTGGAGTCCTTGTTACCAATATGCTTCCCTGTATTAGGAGTACCTCGGCAGAACCAGAGAGGCAGGCTGTCCACCCCAATACACAAATAATTTGCAAGATATCCAAGTGCCTTCTTCTTACCCCTGCCATCTTTGCAATTAAAGCATTCAAAGACTTGGTTTGCACTTGACATTGGCCCAAGATGTCTCCTTCAGGACTTTCCCCCTCCTGTTCGTGCTCTCCCTTGAGCCCTTAGAAAGCTACACAGGCAAAATTACAAGCCGGCATCACTTTCTTTCTTTTTAAGGACTCTTTTTCTCTGAAAACTTTCTGGACAGATTGTAAATGAGATGACCCTGTGGAGTATTTAAGCAGTGAGCCAAGTTAGAGGCAGAAAGGACTCCTTGCCTTGAACACATAGCACAAGAGCCCTGAAGCCTACGTTGGTCTCAGCTGCTATTCCCATCCAGCTCTCCTCCACCACTTGGGCTCCAAAAGGGACCCAGCCACTGTCAGGACCAGGGAAGACTTTGAACTGTACTTCCCTTCTTCTTATAAAAGTAATCCTCTTAATGTTTTGAGGGGAGCATAATACATGCTTATTTTACAGTGTTCAAACATTACAGTAAAAAGTAAGAATCACCCACTTTCTAACTACTCTGAACATTTGTAACATTTTGTTAAATATTCTTTTATGTGGCTCTTTGTACGCTATGTGCATATTTTTGTGCTGCATAGCAGAGTACCTCAAATTTAGCAGCTTAAATCAACACAAATGATGATCAGTTTCTGTGGGTCAGAGGTCTGGGTACAGGTTGGACGGGTCTTTTGTTGAGGGCCAAGGTGTGATTAAAGTGCTCTCCGGGACTGCTGTCCTGTCTGATGCTCAGGGTCCTCCTTCAACCTCATTCAGGTTCTGGGGAAAGTCAGTTCTTTGCAGCTGTAGAACTTGTGGAAGTTTTCACCTTCTTCATTCAGTAGGGGAGTGTCCTTGCTATTTCCATCCCTGACCTCTCTGTCTTTGACCCGTACAGCCAGATTTTAAGGAATCATCTGATTAGGCAAGACTCACCCTGATGATCTCCCTTTTAAGTAACTCACACTCAACAGATCCTCCATGGCATGGAAGGTAGCAATCAGAGGAATGATTTTCCATCCTAGTCATAGATTTTGCTTGCTCTCAAGGGAGTCACACAAGGGCAAGGGTAATGGAGTCACTTAAGTTTCGCCCTGTGCACATATGTGCATATGGTGTTCTATAGTGTGATTCTGATAAATGATTATGCCATGGACACCTTTCCTGGCTAATAAATACAGATCTGCCTGTGTATGGACAGACAGCATTCTAGTTTAGGTTTCAAAATACTTAATCACGTGTTAGACAATCAGGCGGTTCCCAATTCTTCCTTCTTGTGAATTATGCTAGGATAAACATTTTTAAGGACTTGTCTTCGCATTTGTGTGAAAATTCAAAGTAACTGGGTTTATCAAATCAAAGGATCAACTGAAGCAATGTCATGACGCCCCCCATGTGGCGTCCACCCGCAGGGTGTGGTGCTGTCTTTCCAGGGAGTGAAGGTTCCCTGGGTCCTTTGTACCAATACTGCTGATTTATTGGCATCCTTGGCAAGAGTTTTTAAAATTACTAGCTGTCACTGCCCAAAACATACAGGAAGTAACAAAAAGCAGAGATGTCTTCACTTGTCACCTCTGTCATTCCCCCATAGAGAAGTTTTCATGTTAATCAGACCGCTCTCAATGCAATGGCACTTTTAATTTCATTTTCATTTTTATTTCTTCTATTTCAAAAGAGACAATAAGAAAACGAAATCAGTATGGAGGCTTATAATTTTTTAACATTAAAGTGACATTGCATATTTGACTTGAGAATGGAAATTCGGGTTTCAAATGAAGGCTCTAAGAAAACATGAAACTTGAATCTTAAAAACAAGAAAACAAAGGCCTAGTAACCTCTGCCTTGCCAGGAAGTGTCCTCACGATTCTTTTAACCCACACAGCCACCCGCGCTGACCTGTGCTTACACTTTCCATGGTACCTTCCTTTCCTGGGCATTCATTTTCAGTTGCCTGTGGTCAACCATGGTCTGAAAATATTACATTGTAAATTCCAGAAACAAACAACTTGTAATTTTTAAATTGCATGCCAAATCACATAATTTAAGTTGCATAATTTTCAAATTATAAATAAAAAGATAAAATCTCACACCATCCTGCTTCATCCCACCCCGGACATGAACCATCCCATCCCTTTGTCCAGTGTATCCATGTTGTATATGCTACCTGCCTGGTAGTCACTTAGTAGTCATCTTGGCTAACATATCGACTGTGGTGGTATCATGGTATTTGTGTTCAAGTAATCCTTCATACAAGGGGTGGAGAGAAAGCATGACCACATTTCTTACCACCATTTTTATTACAGTGTATCTTTATAATTGTTCTATTCTACTATTTGTTGTTATGGTTAATCTCTCACACTGCCTAATTTATAAATTAAAACATCATTGGTGTGTGAGTGTAAGAATAAACATAATATATAGATAGGATCTGGTACTGTCTGTGGTTTGAGGCATCAACTGGGGTCTTGGAATGTGTCCCCTGTGGGTTAGGGGGATGACTCTATTTAGCTTCTCCTTCGGGAAAGTCCATCTCCAGTGCTGAGGATGAGGGAGTAACTAAGACAAGTCAGTCTCAAAAGGGGATTCATGCCCTCTGCAAATGCATGACAGAAATTGCAAAATGAAAACAGAAAGACTATTATTGATCTAGGAAAGGAAGTTTTCAGAAACCAGCCCATATTTCCTAACCTGGAGTAAATGAAATTAAGAAATACCTGTACAGGAGAAATAAGTTTTCTAGGTCTATTGCACAGAAAGGTTACTATAGTTAATAAAAACAAATTATATATTTCAAAATTGCTATGAGAGTATATTTAAACATTCTTACCTCAAAAATATGAGAAGTGAGGTACTAGATATGTTAATTAGCTTGATGTAATCCTTCCAGAGTGTGCATGTATCAAAATATCAGTGTCCCACAAATACATTAAACTTTTTATTACTTATTTTTATTACCGTCAATTAATTTTTTCAATGCTAAAGAATTTAGTATTAAAATTTAGCAGGTCAAAGGGAACTGACACCATATGGAAGCTTAGCTCCTCAGGAATATGTTCACACATTTGCATCAAAAATGATCAATATCTGATAACAACAAGAGATAATCTTTCCCTTTCCACAAAGGGTCTCTATAAATCATGTAAATGTTTTTAAACAAACAAAAATAAAGTTTTAAATGTCTGTAAATTGATAGCCCCTTTCTTGGGAGAACTTGGGATATAGACAAACATGTACACAAAGTGATATCTGCCAAAAGTAAATCTTGGTGGCATTTCCCCCGTCATGCACCGAGCAAGAAGTACCCACTGCTCTGCTCATGGCCAGCCTGGGAGCTGAGCCTCTGCCTTGCCCCCTGTTGGTCCAGCCCAGCCCCACTGGAAATGTCACTTCCACTCCACCTCACACAATGCCTGCAAGGCCTGATCCTACTATAAAACTCTCTGATCCCCAACACACACAGAGAAGTTCTCCGTCATAATTGAAACTGGAAGGGAAATCTCATGTAACTAATTAGATGTCATAGTGAGCAAAAAGAAACTTTCTCCAGCTCTGGTCATTTGAAAAGAAATATTATCTTCAATGAAAAGTCTTTACCTGAGATCTGAAGTGCAAAGCATATTTATCTTGTTTCAGGCTATCCTTGCCAAGGAGATTTGAATTTAAATAAGGACACTCTGGAGCCTATTAATCTAAAGTGATGGGGTAGCAGAGAAAACCTGGGCATCTAAACACCAACGTCTGTAGAGGAAGCAGGGCGGGATCCACTCGGGATTGCAAAAGTCTTGCTTCTGTTTTGCTCTGGCTCTCTCTGTGGGGTGGGGCAGCCTTTGCTGTTCTGGAGGGAGGCCACACAGGCATAATTTACCAGACACAACCTCCCTGCAGCTTCAGAGCAGAGGCAGAGAGCTCTCAGGTGGGAACCAGCCTCCCGCTCCTGCTTAGAAACCTCCACGCTGCCCCCCATCACACCCGGGCCTCTCTCCTCACCCAGCAGACCCCGCCTTGCTTCCCACACCTGTTGGGGGAACACCCCTGGCCTCATCCTCTGGCACCCTTGGTATTTGAGCCTCTTTATTCCCACTGCCCCCTACCAATTCTTTCCTAAGTTAAATAATCAAAACCATCCTCTTGCATGCTATCACGAGCCCCCCACCCCATCTTTACCGCTTTTCACAGCTTAGAGCTCTTCAAGGAAGAATCTGCACTGCCTCTTGCTCCTTCCCTCCCTGACTGGCTTTTGCCACACCCTTCACCACCCATAAAGACCCCAAGTGACTTCCTCCTTGTTAAATCCAGTGTTGCCAAGTAGATGCAGAAGACCCTCTTGGGTCTCATCTCCTGAATTTCCCACAGGCATGCCAAGTTCAGTGTGTCCAAAACTGAGCTGGCCACCCACCCTCGCCCACCACCCCCAGCACAGACCGTCTGCTCTTCCTTCTTTATTCAGACCCTTGGTAACAAAGCCATCACACGCCCTGGAGACACGCCAATCTTCCTCAGCTCTTCCAGGTCCCTCCTCCACTGCAGGCCTTCCGATGGCTCTCCTCCCTCTCCATGGTGACAGCCATCCCTGTAGCGAAAGCTTTCCTGGTCCATGGCAGACCACTGCAGCGTTTCAGGGTGGGAGGGCCGTGGGTGGAAGGAGTCAGCTCAGTCTCCACTCTGGCCTCTCTGTCCATCTTCCACGAGCACAGATTTGCAAACTTCACTCTCCTTCTTGAGTTATTCCGATGGCTTCTAACTACCTAAATGTAAAGCATGACTATTAACTTGACTTAAAAGTATCTCACAATCTTATCCTCACCTATTGGGTAGCTCAGAGTTTAAGAGCATAGACCCTGCTGTGTGACCTAAGACAAGGTTCTTAGCCTCTCTGTGGTTCAGCTTCTTCCCTTGTAAACTGGGGATAATTATAATAGAACTCAGAGGGTGCAGGGCATCAGATGTGCTAATACACACAAAGGTTTTGGAGCCGTGCCTGGTATATGGGAATGTTGGGTGTATTGGCTGCGTGGACTGCCTGCCCACCCTCCCCGGCGGTCACTCTTCTCCCATCATGCAGCACACTCCATCTGCCAGCACACAGTTCCCCAAACACACCCTGGTGGCAATTTCATGCTTCCACAACTTTGTTGTACCCTGTACCTGCCTGCTACATTCCCCTTTGTTTTCTGGGGCTCAGTACAACTCTCACTTTGGGGAGGCCTTCCCTAAGGCCCCGAGACTCTCCCCCACTGATACCCATGGCACCCCAAATTAGCTTCCATCCCAGCATGCGTCACTTCAATGATTACTTTTCTAAATTTGAGTGAGCCCCCTGGGACACTCATCACCCCAGCCCTGTTCTAAGTGCATGGACACTCTCCTCCATGCCTCCCACAGACCTACGATGTGCTTTCCCACATCTGTCATTCCTCTGTTCTTTATGGGCAGGAACCTGTGTCCTGATCATCTCTGACTCTCCAGCCCCTGGCAAGCTGGATATAGTGGGTACATAGTTAAATTAGTGTCTCTTCATTGAGTCAATCAGAAATGAGCCACACTTGCTGGGCATGGTGGGGCACACCTGTAATCCCAGCAGCTCAGGAGGCTGAGGTAGGAGGATTGCAAGTTCAAATCCAACCTCAGCAACTTAGTGAGACTCTAAGGAACCTAGGAAGACCCTGTCTCTAAAACAAACTAAAAAGGGCTGGGGATGTGGCGTAGTGGCTTAAGCGCCTTTGGATTCAATTCCTGGTCCAAAAAAAAAAAGAAAAAGAAATAGAAAAGAAAGAAAGAATTGAGCTATACTCACAGGAGAGGTGGGAATGTGTGCAAGGACATTTAGGGACAGAATGGTGGTTGTTGGACCTGAAATTCATCAGTGCCATAAACAAAGACGGCTGTGGCTCCCTCTCACCATCATTAAATCGTTATTACGATATGAACATTTTCCATAGTGCCCAGAGGTTAATGTGCCCTCGTTTGATTCTGTGTGATCATATAATATCAGGTCTTTCCAAGGACATAATAATACAATTCATGATGACATTTTATTCCATGTTCTTGCTTCAAGGGTCATATGCAAAGTTCTGAGGAATTTTGCCTGGCCCTTACCTCCTGGGTTGCTCACCTTTGATAAAGGGTAGAGACCCTCACCCTGACAACCTGTTCTTCCTGTTGAGCACCAGATGGAAATTGCCACAAGTGGTAGAGAATTATCATCAGAAGCTTATGTTGTAGTTTCTATGGCAATGACCTAAGACCATAAATACAAGCATGTATTGCTTATTAATTGCTTCAAAGGAATATGCTTTTTATAAATTGAAGCTATATAAAAGAAATTCAAAGATAAATGTCTCAGTTTCAGCATGCATTCCCTTCCCCTAGAGCATATAGTAAGGATGGTTGGGTTAGGCAGAAGAAGATGGTTGAGATCAAAACTATTAAGCACACTGATTGAAATATCTCTGGGTGACCTTGAAGCTGGTCTTAGCAGAGGAAGATTGACAGCCAGCCCTGGGAGTGCCTTCATGGGGTGTCAACAAGAGCGGATCTGCCCAGCAAACTCCAGCCTGGGGTCCCAGGCTCTCTCTAGGAGTCCCCAGATTTAACTTAGTCCATTTCAATTATGTGAAGCTGGCAGATGCACAGGGTCACTTCTGGATTTCTTGAAGCACTAAACTCTTTGGGGTTGTATTTTCTAAGGAACTACCACTGCTGGAATGAAGCATGGATGACCAGGCCCGATCTTCCTGTTGGATTTGGAGGCTGGCAAGCCGTGGACAGTACCCCCCAGGAGAACAGCGACGGTAAAGCTGCCTCATCCTATGGGAAACATTTCACTGATGATATTTATTTCCCTTTTACGGTGGCCTTTGGGTTATGGGCAGTCTGGGCAGGTGTACCGTGTGAACTCCCTGTCAATCAGATTCAGTTTCATTTCAATCCTCAGCTTTACCCTGATGATTTTACAACTTTTGGAAAAAGAATATAAAACTTCACATATATAATTCATCTACTCTTGCTTTGATAAGCAGTTTTGAAGACAAGAGAAAAAAACAACTATGTAAGCATTTTTCCTAGGCTGTAAAATATAGTTCAGCCCTCCACCATCCACAATGATAAGATATAAAGTGGGAAGGAAAAAAAAGAGCTGGACAAATAATTATAAATCAGTCTATAAATTTTTGCTCTTCCAGAACCTGGTTTCTTTCCATGTCCTTTGATTTCTTTCAAAACTTGGGTGTGGGAGGGTTAGTCTCCTAACTTGCCAACTCGGCGAAGCAGTGGCAGCCTTGTCTGACCCCGTATTTTCACAGGTCCCTAGGCCCCCATTTCTCTTTAATAGGATAATACAAAAAATTAGTGAACTGCGGACATTATTTATGTCTATTTCCTCCAATGTTTATAGGAGGTGGTGATATGTATACATAGGCATTCATGCAGAAACAGCACCTATTCTTAATAAACTTGCATTCTAATACTTGGCTTTAAGGAAGAAAGTTTAATACTTTCTGGTATTCTGGATTGCATGTCATGAGATTTTCCAGGGAAGAATGACAGCTAATCTCTTATTAACTATGGATAGGTGGTGAAAATCTAAAGAATGTTGGAAAAATAAACATGAACCTACTGGCTTCCTGAATGCAGCTTGGGCATTGGCCAGTGTGTGTGGTTAAAGTCCAATATCTATAGTTAAATTTGATGTATGTCCATGATGTTCAAAAACAAAAATCAACACAAACAACACCAGAACTGCCAAGGACACATGAACATTTCTAGCACACCAGGTACTAGTTAGAAAAGGGATAAGACCTGGTAAGCCAACAGCTTGGTAGGCACATAGCTGGGTCTGTTTGTAGGTAGCAGAATAGATGCAGAAACGGTGCTGGCCAGGTTCTTTCCCTGGCTTCAAGTCTCGGTGTGAGTAGGCACTTCCAACAGAGCCCTCGGGATGACATACACTGGTCATCGGTCCTCTATTCCCAAGGAAAGCACTTGGGAAAAATCAGTGACAAAACTGAGGACCAGTCCCTTTAGTGCCACACTCATTGCTGTGTCCAGCACATGGGCAGGATTAGAGACAAAAATCTCATGTCACCTTCCTCTATGTGACACAGGCATGTACCGGTGTGGTCCCGCCTCTGTTCAAGCCGTCAAGCATGGCCACGTCTGCTTCCAGTTTGATGCGCCGTTTGTGTTTGCAGAGGTAAGTGGAAAGCTGGAGGAGAGAGCCGTTTCCCTCCCCGACCTCTTAACACGTGGAACAATAAGATGCTAGGCTGTGACTTCCCAATTTCCCAGGTACATGGCGTTTGCTTGGTGTTTACGAAGTCAATTAGACAGCTTTCCGACCTTCAGGTTCTTTATGCTAAATGAAATTCTTACTTAAAGGTTTTCTTTCCTTGATGTGTCTTAGTTGTTTTTCTACTAAAAGCAAATGATTTCCTAACCTTAGCTTAGTTCTCTGTGCCCGTGAACTAACTGGTAGCAACTGCTCCAGAGAAATCAAGAGGCTAACTGAATCACTCAGCTAAAATTGGCAGAGACTGTCCATGAATGGAAACTTCAGAGTGTTTGCCTGCCCTCTCAGAGCAGCTCAGCAATCCACGCAACACAAAATACACGCACACCCCAACAGTGGTCTTTGTCTGGGCCCTGCGATCCACGTCCTACCATTCCAGGCTGTCACTCAAGGTGAGGAGGACAGAGAGGGAGGTACAAAGGGGTTGTTCCAGTCGAGAAATGCAGCTTGTGGGACACTTGGGCTTGTGGGACACTTCGGTCAGGAGTCTGAAATTGCAGAACTAAGTAAAGACAAGAAGAGAGATGCTCCAAGGACATCACCAAAGATCAAATTAAATGCAAGAGGTGTCAGTAACGAAGGCTGGGAGGCTGCTCAGGGGGCAACGGGTGTTTGAAAGGCTGAGAGGCAGAACTTCCCCAGAGTATACTTGCACCAGTAAACACACTGAATCCTCTCTCATGTATTGAGTTCTTACTAGGTCGTCCCTTTGCCTGCCCTTTGATGCTCTTAGTAATCCTTTAAAATGGGTATTATATTCTCCCCCTTCTACCAAAAGGAAAACTGAAGCAAAGAGTCTTTGAATAACCTTTCCACCATCATCTAGCTGATAAACAGTAATGTTGAGATTTCAGCTGAGCTGGTAAGCACCACATGCAACGGACTCTAAAAGGAGTAAATGTCTACTGGTAGTGGTGTCAGATCCTCTGCTGCGGCACTCAGAGGCTCCTGTCCTTAGGAAGCAAGATCCCAAGTGGGAGGTGGCAGTATACCAACACCACCATGAGTGAAGTGGTGACTCTACAAGAGGCGCTGTGGGACTAATCGGGTGAGCAGTGCGGTCTACACAGGACCTGCATCTATGCACAGAGATGCGTGAGCTGAGAAACGGCAGCCAGGAAGTGAAGCAGAACATCAAAGAGCACAAGGCACTGTGTAAGGAAAGAGGGCACCTGGGTACAGACAAGGATGAGACCCCATGGAAGTATAGATGGTCCCCCACTTAGATCACTCCACTTGTGATTTTCCAACTTTGGGATGATGCAAAAGCAATGCACTTTCAGTACCACCTACACTTCAGCCTTTGAATTTGGACCTTGTCCTGGTAGGATCCTCTTGGGTGAAACTGGGCAGCAGCCACCAGCTGCAGCTCTTGATCAGCCCCAGTCAATGGAAAAAACCCACCCTACAGAGGGCTGTGATGCTCCGCTGAGATGTTGGACAGGTCAGGTGTGTAAATCCATTTTCAGCTTTGGGTACCTCCAACTTGGAATGCTCTGATTGGGAGGCCACCCTATCATAAGTCAAAGGACATCTGTGTAGCCATAGTAACGGGAGCAGAGTAACATGGGATCCTGTGGGAGAGATGATTAGTGCTTATTTAGGCAAAAGTGTTAGAGACCAGAGAAGGAAGGAATTTGAGTGGATGACTTGAGCATCCTAACGCCATGTAGGCAAATTAAATGGTCTGCAGACTAGGATACCAGTGAGACATCAGGGTGTCAAACTATGAAGACTGAGGAAGTCTACATGGGGAGTCTGATGACCCAGGAAATTCATCCTTCACCTTGGAAGCCAGGAGAGTTATCACTGAGAAGGGGTGAGAACTGGGGCACTGGTGGCCTTGTGGCACATGGATGGAACTGTCATTGGAGGTGGGGGACCAGCCAGGGGGCTGGGTCATCCCTCCCTGCCAGAGATGGGAACAGCCTGAACTAGACACAGGACAGTGGCAGGGGAGGAGAAGGCGGCATTGAGAATGACGGAGGTGGTAAAGTAGGTGTCAATATTCAGACAGCAAAATCGGGGTATGAAAGACATGAAAGGGCTGCGTTCCCTCCACCGTACCTGCCATTGCAGCTTCTGGAAGTCTCGGGAGACCAGGTTTACTGTACTTGGAGTTTTATCTGTTTGATTTCACTTTGGGAATTGAAAATTTGTACAACCCTCCCCAGCTGACACCTGATAGTTTACAATGCTCCAAGAAGCTCTTAATGGGAAATCACTCTAAAATCCACAAAACCTTCTTTTTATATTTTTATCATGCTTTATGGCTGCGAGGAAGGAGAGAGGGGAAGGACCTCCCTGCACAGGCCAACGGCCTAATAGCTGTTGATGCAGGCACTTTGGCTGTTATTAAATATAAATCAGGGGGTTAGGAATGTCGTCGGGATTTGCAGATTATAATTACTTCCCTCTCACCCACTGCGGAGTTTGGTGTGACAGAGGTGCAGTTTGATGCGTTGGCATGGGGGAGGCGGGAGCTCCGGGCTGAGCCATTTGTAGGAGAGCTGCTCACTAAAGCTGGGGGCGGCTCTTGTCAAGGGTGCCTAGGGAGGATCCCAGGCAGGGCGCAGAGTGTGACTTCTCCCAGAGCCCGCGTGACTCGTGGCTCAGGTGGGAGGCGCTGGCTCCCACCTTTCCCTCCTCCATGCCTCGTCACCCTCCTCTTACTGCCCCAGGTGCATAGCAGGAGCTGGCCCATCATTTCCTCCCAGCACGACGACCCTCTCCATCATCCCTTACTCGTTCCTGGACCAGGTCGAGCATCATGTTCACTAACTTATTTTAGAGAGGTGTGCATGTAAAGAATCCTCCCTTCCTGCCCTTTTCTTCCTTTCCTCCATGGTGGAAAATGACCTCCAGGGTCATTTTCTAGATTTCTGCCAGCACTTGCAGCCTGGTTTTCCAATCCCTGCCCTCTTCATGCCCTCCCTCTTCACCATGGTGAGATCCTCCAGCTCTGAAGGCCCCTCTGCCTCTTCTCCCCAACCCGTGGTGGCCTGGGGCTTCTACAGGGAAGGGAAGGGAAGGGAAGGGAAGGGAAGGGAAGGGAAGGGAAGAAAAGAGCAGAGAAAGAGAGAAGAGAGGAGAGGAGAGGAGAGAAGAGAAGAGAAGAGAAGAGAAGAGAAGAGAAGAGAAGAGAAGAGAAGAGAAGAGAGGAGAGAGGCTCTGTGTCTTGAGTCATCCGAGTTCCCAGGCTCAGCAGGCACTCAGGTTCTCAGTGAAGAATTCGCTACTAAAGTCAGCAAGACTTTGCAAATTGTCCTAAGGCGGTACTCGTCCTTAACCCATGATTGACTCCACTGCCCCCTTTAGGCCATCTCACCCAATGATCCACACACGCATGCGCACTTGCACATGGGAGGACGCTTGCCCTCACTCCAGGCTCTGAGACTTCTTCCGCAGCAGCAGTGTAGTCCCCCGAGAGCTCCATTAACCACCCCATTGCTCCTGGGGCTGCGACTTCCCTACTTCTGGGCCAGCCGGTCCAGGTGCAACCTGTGCAGCTGATTCTCAGCAGACACTTGGCGTTCAATTCAAACAGCTCATCTTCTAAACTTCTTCCATTCAGATCTAAAATAATTCATCCACTAATTCAACTAAGAGATAAAACTTAAGAATTGTTTTTATTTTTTTTTTCTTAACCTTCCTTATGCATCTTGTCAGAAATACCTTTTACGAAAGAAAAATATCCACCCATTGCCGTGGACTCCATCATTACCCTCTGAGCTGTACACGGCATTGAACTCTCTGAAGTTACCTCCTAATTCACCTCCCTGTCCCCTCTCTTATCCTTCTCCTGTCTATTTTCCACAAAAGAGTCAGAATTATCCTTTAAAATGTAAATTCAAGAACGCCACTCTCCTGCCCTGAATCTTCCAGTGGATTCTTAACATCCTTACAATTAAATTGACTACAGATCTTCAAGAGTTTCTATGTCATCTGGTCCTTTGCTTCCCTGCCACCCCACCCCTGACTTATTTCCCTCCAGCCTTCTTGATCTTCTTCCTCTTCTGGAAGCATCCAAACATGCTCTTGAGTTTTTACACACACTGTCCTTTTGCATAGGAGAGGACCACTCTCCCTTTGTCCTCTCCTCCTGGGATGGAGGACTAATTTTCATGTCCTTTTTCCCCACTGCATTCAGGTCTCTGCTTGGGTCACCTCTTCAGGGAGGCCTTCACTCTCCACAATCCCACATGAAAAATTACTACCGACCCTGATTTTATCCACCTGCCCTGCCTTGGTGTTTGTTCTTGCCTTTCTAGAATAGAAGCACCATGAAGGTAGAATCTGTTGTGTTCTCTCTGCTGAGAGCAAAGTTGGTGCATAGCAAATTGTTGTTCTTTCATTGTTGAATGAAACAAGCAAATGAGCTGTTAGAACAGCATCGCAGAGACCTGCTCGAGGGCTGGCAGTCCTGGTGGGGGGCAGGGCATGTGTGCAAAACAGAAGAGCACACACAGGGGCTGTCACAGTGCCCGGCACCTAAGGCTGAAGAAAGGGCAAGCACTGGGACAGTCGAATGGAAGGTCCTCCAGACCAAGTGGGCACCCACTGCCTCCATATGGTCCCGGCGAAGCAGCATGCTCTCTGCAGATCGTGCAGTGAGGTTATCTCCACTTGGGAGCAAATGGACACACCAAAGACAACTGTGACCTGGGTCCTGAAAACAAGAAAGCAAGTCTGTCCTCAGTGACGATCCCAGCTTCTGCCAATTGTGCAGATATGTTCAGATCCTATGACCTGAAGTTTGCAGAGAACCTTCCAGCCTCTGAGGCCTCAGCCCAGCTTTGCTGAGCTCCCAGATCCCTGGCGATGGCAGAGGCTGCATAGGAAGTGCCTGTGTCTGACAAAGAGGCAAGGGTGTGGCATCTTGAAAGAGTATCAGATTTCATGTCAAGATGCCAACATTTGACATGACCATACATTCATCTGTAGAGGTAGGACTAGATGATCACTAAGACCCTTCTCCATTCAAAAGATGGAGAAGAAATGAACCTTAAACCTAAAGAGTTTCTGTGACTAGCTCTACCTACCAGCCCTTTGAAGAAAATGTTGTCTAACCTAGGTTCAGAGAGATTCAGTAACTCAACCAAAGTCACACAGCCCAAGTCCAATATCCCTCTCAGTATACCCCTGAGCTTAACAACTGCACTACTATATAGAGTCACTTGGTCTTGGTGGGACCTATCACTGGTTCTGTTGTAAGCTCCTTGGTGATTCTCCTATAAAGAACCATTGCACTAGTGGCTGAAATGAGAAAGAAAGCTACCTGATGTCATTTGGAATGAGGACTTTCCCTGCATACGTATACAAGAGCCGTCCCCCTACATGTTTCCCATTTTCTCTCTACAAGGGACAGTGTGGTGGGCTGGTCTGGGATTTTAGCCTCAATTAACCTCTTAACCCATACTGCAGGGGAACCCAGGATTTAGCCACCTTGATAGTTAACCTTGTCTCCCTGGAAAACCATAAGCTCTGTGAGGGCTGCTATTAAAAGGAGATTTGCCGTCATTGTTGCCATAGCTGCAGGTGGAGGAGGGGCCTCTGTGCTTGCACGGTCCCCTCCAGAGGGAATGCCAAAATTCTCAGGCAACTCATTTGAAGTTTCCTTGACTTCTTTTCTGAAAATGGCAAATATTCCTTAGGGGCTGGATTAGCTATCTTCTCTGTCCCCTTCTGTCCTGATCCTTGATTCACATTTCAGCCTTTCATTTCATCTGGCTACTGACACTGAGCTCTGCTGAGGAGCCAGGTAACCACTAATTAGCCTCAGAAACGTGAGCCTCAAGTGTGGAACCACCAAAGCCACAAGCATGGTGGTGCTCATGGTTCTATGTGGTGATATGGAAGAGGAAGTGTGCTATGAAGCCATGGAGATGGGCCATGGCCAGCTCAGGGTGAAGGCCAAGGGGATGAGCCATAGACCAACTCAAGGTGAAGGTCAAGGGGATGGACCATGGGTGAGCTCAGGGTGGAGGTCAAGGGGATGGGCCATGGGCCAGCCCAGGTTGAACATCAGGGAAGATGGGCCATGGATCCATCCAAGGTGAAGGCCACAGGGATGGGCCACAGACCAGCTCAGGGTAAAGGTCAAGGAGGATGGGCTATGGGTGAGCTCAGGGTGAAAGGCAAGGAGTTGGGCCATGGGCCACCCAGGATGAAGGTCAAAGGGGTTGGGCCATGGACCAACCCAGGTTGAACATCAGGGAAGATGGGTCATGGATCAATCCAGGCTGAAGGCCAAGGGGACAAGCTAGGAGTTGGCTGAGGACTTGCACTTCTCCACTCCCTCCAAGTATCTGACCACAATCACTTTGCCTTATCCTTCTGAATTTTGGCACTTTCATGTGTAAAATATGAATAATAATGTATACCTCACAGGACTGTTGTTTCAAGAGATCCTTGAAACATTATGGATATGCAATAAATGTCGGCTCTATCCTTCCTTAGTAGGGACCAGACTTCATGTAAATTCGGAACATTTTGTGGGAAGGTGGAGAGAAGTTGCTCTCTTTAACCTCAGTTTTAAAAGTTAGGGGTGCAGCCTCTTGTTTCCCCAGTCCCTAATAATGGCCATTCCATCTTCACTCAATTTTGAGATGTTTCAAGTCGTATTCACATAGATCGTATCTCACTCTGCCCTCAGAGGTTCCTAAAGAAGCAGCAGAACAAGTGTAATTAATTTTCATGTTATAGAAGAGGGAACTGAAGTTCCCAGAGGTTAACATGACCTTCTGAAACAAATGCACCCAAGATCAGAGCCCTGGCTTCTGATAGCTAATCCAGAGCCTCACTCAAGACCTTCCTCCAAGGTGCTGCACCTGCTAATCCCTCTGCCTTTCTCAGCCTTCCTTCCCTCCATACTTTACTCCACAAACTCCTAAGCATACTACACGTTTGAACTTGGTTGCTATTTTCTAGCCAAGCCTCTCCCCCTGCCACCACCCCAGGTACTCCCAAAGTATCTTATCTTCCCAAGATATTTATTATACTGAAATGCAGGACTTCATTAAAATTGTCCACTACATCTTTAAAAAATGTAATAGATTTATTAGAGTCCTGATTTATTAGATGACCTTAATCTGTCATCTCCTATTTTTATAAAGTTGTCTAGATGATGATCCTCATGCATGGAATCTCCCTTATTACCATGTAAGCCCTATAATGGAGGGACCAGATCTATTCTGTGCATCACGAGGGCTCTGGCACTTTGAACAACATCTGACAGTACTGCTAAATAATACATATCTACCGAGACACGTACTGAGTGTTAGCTCTGTGTCAGGCACCGTGACAAATAGTTTGCATGCATTTATTTCAGTTAACCCTGCCAGTCATGAGGAAGGAACTATTATTACCCTACTTAAAGAGAAGGTAAATGGGGCTGAGAGAGGGACTTGGAAACCATGTAGAAAATACATCATGAATAAGTATTTTCATGTTTCCTATCTGCGACTGTGCTAATGAAAGGAACTCCCAAGAAAAGGATTATAAAAAAAATGCAGTAAGAGTCTCTGGAAGAATCAACTGTCAGGCACAGATTTAGACCTTGTCTAAAAAGGTGAAAAATGAAACCCTGGAGGAGTTTAGGGGTCATGTAGCATGGTCCCATGAAACTATTTCCAAGTAGCACATTTTGGTTGCTGAACCACCAAAAAATTTCTTGAACTCCTCCTGGATGGTCTAGTCTTATCTTTCTACTAAAATGCTTTTGGCTGCAAGTAACAGAATTAATATGAAGTTGGAGGTTTATTTTTCTAATTTAAGAAACCCTGGAGCAGGCAGTCCCAAGGGTGCCTTCGCCACTGAATTGCATCACCAAGCCTGCACATGCTTCTCCTCTTTCTACTCTTCCAGCTTCTGATTAGCAGTGATGCTTCTCTTCACTGTCCTAGGATGGTTTTGGCAGCTTCAAACATGTGTTCACTTTGCATGGAAGCATTTGAGAGCAGGGAGAGAAGGACAGACTCTCCCATGTACCTCTCTCCTTTTGCAAAGGAGAAAATTCTTTCTGGGAAGCCATCTGGCAGACTTCTCCGAGACGGAGGTCACGCTGCCTCTACCAGTTTAAAAGAAGTCTGGGAAGGCAAGAAAGGGACATTGTGCTTCTGGCTGTCTCATAGGAGGCTGAATTTACCAGTAAGGAAAAGGGAAGAAGGAGATGGTTGCTGCTTAGACAACTGATAGCCCTGGCCCCAGATATCCTTCAGTTAAAATACTCATGATTACTCAAATGAGTATTCTCCCTTCAGAATGTTGCTTGGTCCTGGGAATGAGCATGGTCCTAGGAATCCAGTGCTGTTGAAGAAAGGGGCAATTTAACTCTAGCGATCTCTAGGTGTCCACACCATGGAAAGTTAAAGATTTCGGCATCAAGGACATTTTGATTTTGCTGTTTTAGAAAATAAAGACATAATATTTGTATATCTTTCTGGGGTACATTGTGGTAATTTGATACATGTATACAATGTGTGATAAATCAGGGTAATAAACATTTCCATCTCTTCAACCATTAATTATTTTTGTGTTGGGAATTTTTTTACTCTTCTAGTCATTTTGAAATATCCTAAGTTGTTTTAATCAATGATTACCCTACTGTGATGGATGGATAGATAGAAGATAGATAGATAGATAGATAGATAGATAGATAGATAGATAGATAGACAAAACAAATCCTTCATCTCTGTTTGTTGGTGTCCCATATTGAAATTGTTTCCATTCCTAGTAACCGCTGTCTCTAGTAACCTCTGTTTGACTCCATTCTTCCACAAGATTGACTTTTCAGTTTCCACAAATGAAGGAGAACACGTAGGATTCATCTTTCTGTGTCTGGCTTATTTCCCTTAAAATAATGACCTCCATTCCCATCTGCGTTGCTGCAAATGATAGGTTTTGACGGCTTCAATGTCTGAACACCATTCCATTGTCTATACACACAACACATTTTCTTTATCCACTGATCTACTCATGGACACCTAGTTTGATTCTACATTTCAGCTCTTGTGAGCAGCGCTTCAGTTGGCAACAAGGTCATGTGATGATGAATTCTCTCCTCTCCTGTTTCCAGGTCAACAGTGATCTTATTTACATCACAGCTAAAAGAGATGGCACCCACGTGGTAGAAGCCTTGGATACCACCCACATTGGAAAATTAATTGTAACTAAACAACTTGGAGGAGATGGCATACAGGATATTACTGATACCTATAAATTCCAAGAAGGTAATTTACTACAACTGAATTAATTCTTTTTAATTTTTGCCCCAGTCCATAGAGCATGTAGTTACTGCTACCCTGAAATGTGTTTCAGAAAATGCACTGGTAGTTGAAGCATTTGAAAGCCAAAACTCTTATGAGTTGAGTGAAAGACACATCATAGCTACAATTTTCCATTGTAATTTTATTTTATTTGGTTGGTTGCTTGCTTTGAGCAGAATTCCCCTTCCCTTGACTTATGAAATGAGTTGGTTTAAAGTTGTATCTATTTAAACAGAATATAGAATATGCTCTTGTTGACAAGATCCTTAATTTTAAATAATTCTTTTAGAAAACACTGTTGAATATAATCTTTAGTCCAATAATAGAAATTTAAATAACTCCTTCATATTTGTTTAGTAGTTTACAAATTATTTTTAATGCATTGTTCCATTGAGTTGTCATAGAAACCCCATGATGGAGATAATGTAATATTAATAGATTAGTAATGTCTCACTAATTCAGGCCAATTATGTTGAAGGCCAGTTTCAATTATAAAATAATGTAATGGTGGGTTTTCTGTTAACTTTTATTGTACAGAGTACTCTAAATGACACTATTGAGCTCAATTTCATCTCAATCAATACTGAGTTGTCTCCACAATCGGTTTGGTGTGGGGCCTCCTAGCAGAGAGCAGGACATAGTTTGTGTCCCCAGGCAAGAGGGAGGATTATTATTCAGAGACCAAAGCAGAAAGACACTTGATCCAACCAGGAGATGAAGGAAAAAGTGAAGCTCAGGAAGAGAGTTCACAGACCTCAGCTAAAGAAAGCTGGACAGAGGTTTCCAGGCAGTAGGAACATAGTCCAGTATGGGTAGCGTCCTGCAGGCCATAATAATGCATCATGAGCAGATGTTCACTGACTGGGGACAAAGCTGCCCAAGGTCGATCAAGGGCAGGAGGTGAGGCTGCTGGGTGTCTAGATGAGAAATGTGGAATATATTTTGCAAATGATTCACCTCCAGAGGTTCTTGAGAGCTGCATTTATTTTGGTGAATGGATAAAAATGATAAGCAATTAGCATATCCCTAAATATTTATCGGAATTCCTGAAGTGCTAAGGAGTGCAGGATTTATTTAAAATATTTTAGACAGTCTCCTTGCTCTTATTTACAAAAGCAATTTGCACTATAAAGAAAAAACTTGCTGAATTAAAAATGAGTGTGCCTGCTGTTAGAAATTCAGAATTTTTTGTCATCTGAACTAGTGAATTTTTACCGCATTTCTGAAAAGGTTGCTTCTCGTCTTCATTTGGTTATCATCCATTGCATGACACAGATATAAAAGGATTTTTTTCCCTTTTTCCTAAAGAAGAGTTAAAAAACAAAAAAGCACAAGAAAACAAAACAAACA
The DNA here is from genome assembly GCA_020662805.1 of Glaucomys volans. Lineage (NCBI taxonomy): Eukaryota > Metazoa > Chordata > Mammalia > Rodentia > Sciuridae > Glaucomys > Glaucomys volans. Next base: position 249,514 of record JAJEJO010001176.1, read on the forward strand.
AGCAATGCCCTCTTATTATAGAATTACAAACAAAAAGATTTGGAAAGGGAACAAAAGGAAACTCCACAGAAAATGTGAAAGAAATGAGCTGCAACCTTCTCTCATTATGCATTCCTGCATCCGTCTGCTCAACAGCTTGCTCCTAACCATCTGTTGCTCTGCATGTGCTGTGTGGGACGGGGGCACGCTCGGCCCTGCCTTCCTCTCCAGCTGCAGAGGGAAACAGACTCAAGCCCCGGCTGGACTGGGTGAGATTTGCTGTGGCACAGGGCAGACAGATGCTGCAGGGCACAGAGAAGGGCTCCCAGCCCAGACACAGGTCGGAGAGGGCCTTGTGGTCATCCCCATACTCAGGTCCTGTTACTTCTACTGCACTTAAAGCAGGTGTCATTTGAAGAAGCAATTTATTTATTTCCATCTTGGGGCTCGATTGGCCCCCAGAAGGGGTGATGTGATGTATCCACCTGTTTAACACATTGAATCAGCACCTCCTGTGTGCCAGCGCCCTGAGCACCAAGCAGTGATGGAAACCCTGAGTCTGATGGATAGATGGGAAACGGCAGGTGGCCCTGGGGCAAGAGTTCTCCAGGAAAAGGCAATGAGGCAGGGATACGGTGTGGACTTCCTTACTTGGGAGGAATGAAAGGTGAACTCATGAGTTCAGGGCAATGAGCAAGCCACACAACCAGATGTCTTTTCAAAAACATGCAGCAGAACACAGCTGCCATTACCTGTCAGGCCTGTAGGTGACAGTGAAGGCCAAATCAGGAAGGGGACTGGATCAGAAGCCAGGAGAGGAACCATCAAAACCATTCCATGGAAGAGGAGTTAGGGGCTTGGAGAGATAAAGATTCAAAGAAATAAAATGCACCAGCCGTTTGTGAGGAAGACTTCTGAGGTCCAGGTCTCCAGAATCAGGGAGAGGTCAGTGCATGTTCTGACCCAACTGGAAGATCTCCTAAACCCACATAAATAAGAGACCGCCATGCTGCTTCTGGGCTGGAGTTTGATTCCAGGTGAATAATTAGTCTCAATCAGGGCTGGCATCTACGTTTCAGATTCCAACCTTGGAAATGACTGAGTGGAGTGCTACTTTGAGGATGTTGAGCTCCCTCTGAATGAGCTCCCTCATTTCTTTCACATTTTCTGTGGAGTTTCCTTTTGTTCCCTTTCCAAATCTTTTCAGAGCTCCCTCTGAAGCGTGATGGATTGCTGATGTCTGCCACAGGGCCACAGTAAAGGGCTGGCCGTGTGTTTGCCACTCTGATCCTCGTAGCGAATCTCTTATAATCTCTCCGAATCCACAGATGCTGAGCATGGACACTTAAGCATAGAGTTGAGTAAAAACATAGAAAAGAACGCATGACCAGACATAGGAATCAACCGTTTTAATTAATTAACTTGCAGAAAGGTCATTTTTCACTTCAGCTAACTAAAGCTTAATATCAATTTTATGACTTCTTTTTCCCAAAATGTAAGATTAAGAAACTAGAAAGCTTTGAGAACCAGAATTCTGAAAGCTTACACTGTGGTATTCTATCCTCTTTTAAGACGGTGTCTCCATCCCAGTCCTCCTTTATTCCTCAATTATCCCCCCTCGTCACTTGTATTTTCATCTCCCCTGTTCCAATTCCCCTGTTTCAGTTAGCATTGAAGTGTTTCCTACATTAAACAAAAAGTTTTAGCCGGGTGTGGTGGTGCATACCTGTAAATCCAGTGGTTTGGGAGGCTGAGGCAGGAGGATCATGAGTTCAAGGCCAGCCTCAGACATTTAGCGAGGACCTAAGCAACTTAGTGAGACCCTGTCTCTAAATTTTACAAAAGGGCTGGGGATGTGGCTCATTGGTTAAGTGCCCCTGGGTTCCATCCCTGGTACCAAAAAAAAATAAAATAAAATTACAAAACCCTTTCGATGCCCCATTGTGTCTTCACAGTGTGTTTCATCTTGAAAGAGCTGCCTGAATGTCCACCCTGTCTTCTCTCTTTCCCATTCTTTCCTTGCCCATTTGCACCCTGATTTCTGCTCCCAGTGTATCCTGGAAGCTCTTCTTCTCAAGTTGCCACTCACCTGATTGTGTATGGAGTAGATCTTTGCAGGCGCCATCTTAACCTTCTGACGCTTCCTGATGATGATGGTGCTCACGCCCCTTACTTGAAATTCTCTCCTCTTTGTCTCCACAGTACAACTCTCCTTCTGCCCCACCTGCCTCCCCTTGCACCTTCCACATCTCTCAACTCACCTTTCCTCACAGAAGGTAGGATGGTCACCAAAATGGCACTTTGCCAGGTGGGATTAATTGAATGTAAAATGATTTAAACTGGACTATTTAGAACTTTTTATGAAGATGGAAGTTTTATCTCTGGGTGAGAGCAGCGTGCTTCTGCAAACCTAGATCCTTTCCTCGTTACCTTCTGAATGTACCTGATTCTAGACTCTGCTCCTTGGGCTCCCTTCTTGCCCATGGTATGCCCTTCCTACGCAGCTTCTGTTAATGCTCACGTGACTAGTGATCACTCCCCAGTCTTGGTCATAGCTCGTACTTTATCTAAGTGTCCCACAGAAACCTGAAGCTGAATCTTCCCAAATGCCACCTCCTCTCACTCCCTTCCCCATCCCCGATCCATTTCTCCCACACCCCCTACTCTAGTGAAGACAACCGCCGTCCACCCAACTCAGCAACCTGAGAACCCGTCAAGCAGCAAATCCCTGACTTGCCTCCTCCGAAATAGTTCTCCACCGTACCCCTCCCTCTGGCTCCATGATCAATCACACTCTGAGAATGAAGTAAAACCCTCCCTTCATGTGGCGCCTGACACATGGTAAAGGTCCCATAAAAGTGAGTTTCCACTCTACTAGTAATTCTGCTGTCACCGCCATCCTACTCCTGTGACTTTGGACTATGATTATTTCTTCTCAGAAAAATAACAGCCCCTGCCTTGCTGCCCAAGGGGTAGTACCTGACCTGTAAGCCAGAGCCTGTCTCAGCCCTGCTAAAGAGCCCTCACTGTCTTCCCGTTGCATTCAGAGCATTGGAGTCATGTCCCTCAAGGCTTCTTGTTGGTTGACCTGTGACCCCCCTCACTATACCTCCTGGCAGGGCCCCACACGTGTCAGACACAGCACCAGGTGAACTGCTGGCAGTTCCTCCAACAAGCCAGGCTGTCTCTCACCTCCATGCCTTTGCTGACTGAGTAGAAAAGATACCCTCCAAAAAAGTTCTCCTGCCCTCCAGGCAGGTGGACAGTCTCTCCTTCATGTCCCCAGACACTCCACCAACATCCACCCCGCATCTGTGATGTGCACATCTGTACTGTCATCACTCTTCACTTGTCCCTTCTGCACCGTGTGTCCCTCATGCCTAGCATTGCCTGCTACATCCATGGAGGTCCTCAGAGCATGAAATGACCACCTGAATGGTCACCAAAATGGCACTTTGCCAGGTGGGATTAATTGAATGTAAAATGATTTAAACTGGACTATTTAGAACTTTTTATGAAGATGGACGTTTTATCTCTGGGTGAGAGCAGCGTGCTTCTGCAAACCTAGATCCTGCAGCCAGGCCCCAGGTCCTGGGACCTCAGAGGTGCACAAGACAGACCATGTCCCTGTTCTCCAGGATCCTGAACTCCAGCAGGGGAGATAATGTCATGCAGAGACAAGCATTTTGATGAGGAAAAAGAAAGAAAATCAGTTATGGGTTAGAGAGAGCTGAGAGGACTGGGGTTTGGGCACATATTATGCAGTGCAACGGTGGCCTGGGAGGGGCCTGGGAGGGACCTGGGAGGGGCTCAGCAGCTGACATTGGAGCCAAGACCAAGACATGGCAAGAGGCTTCATCCAACATAAGAAGATGGCATTACATCCTAGTTAACAGGAAGATGTTCTGACCTTGCTCCTGGAGCCTACAGAAGAATCTCAGAAAATACAATTTCTCTTTAGATAACCTCTCATATCGCTACAAGATTGCCCATGGCCCTGAATTTGTAAGACACCCGAGCACAGAGCATAACTGCAGAGAAACAGGAAATACTCTATCAGGCTCTGGGAAGCCTCACAGTTCTCTCCCGCTGGGGCTGTCCTTCCTGTAATGGCCCAGGTGGCCTCTGCCTGGCAGGGCGGTGCACTCAGGGGCGGGTGCTTCCCCAGAAGGAAGCTCAGGGTCCCCCAGCCAGGGCATCTCTCAGTTTGTTCCTGGCTCCACACCAGCCTTTCTCTGCCCCCCGCCCTCCCTCAGCCAGCTCAGCTCCTCGCCCTAGAGGCAGCCCCTCTCTCCTCTTGCTCCTGCTGCTGGAGTTCACCTCCTGCCTTTTGCCTAAATGCATATTTGGCCCCCATCCAAATTGACGATCGTTACTGCCCTCTCACGCATGGGCCCGTTTGCCAGATGATGTCCGCTGAAGGATCTCACTGCTCTCGCAGTTGCGCTGGCCCCCTCCCTGCTTCCCTTCATTATCTTTCTCCTATTGATCCGTAAACATGTGCCACAGCCAATGCTTGTCCTAGACCAATGGTTTCTGGCACCTTCTTGCAGTCTTGACAATCAGGGAAATTGTTAGCACACACCCCCACACACATTCACGTTTGTGTCCAACACCTGCTACCATTTTCTCTGTCCTTCCAGAATAGCTTCCATTCGTCATGCATCTACTCCCTCTAATCCACCTACTGCCCTAAGACGTGGCTGTGCTGATTTTGCAGGTGTGGAAATGGCATTGCAGGGCCTCACTGGTGGAGTAGTTGGATGACAGGAGGCACTACAAGCGTCTATCCTGACGCCTGACACATAATTAGCACTTAATGAGAGTTATGATTAATTGGCCTCTTCACCATCATTGCATTCAATTATTAACTAGGCAAGATAGAAGACAATATCTTAAACTTAACATAATTATAAAAACCAGCATTCTTATTTTAAGGTGATTTCTTTCCCACTAGCCATTCTGGTGACTGCTTTTTACAAGTCAAGGAATTTGCCTTCATCTTTTCATCCCTGTCCTCCATGGTGTGTGAAGATATACCCAAAGCATCTCTACAAGCTCATTTCCAAAGCCACACATTGTATGCAAAACTCTGTCAGGACAGTGAACTCAGCTTGTGAGCATCTGAGGCACATGCAACCCTCCAGGGCTGACTCAAGGGCCGACTCCTATCTGCATTTCCTGCTTCTTTACCTGCATGAAGCTATCTTTTCTTCTTCCAAAGAAAATCCTGTCTTCATCTCCCGCCCCCCATGTTCAACCCAACCACCTCAGAAACTCTTCAAGACACTTCCTCAAAACAGCATCTCAGATGCGTTGAGCACCTGCATCTCAAACTGCATGAGAGCTTTGGTGCACCACCTCAAGTTAACGGATGGCCCTTTAAAAACAGCTCAGGATCAAGACCATCCGAGTGATTCATGTTAAGGAAAATTGAACCGATCTCCTTTCAGTAGTGCTTTTCTTTGTTTTGTTCTGTTCATTTTATTTTTTTGATTGGTGCATCATAGTTGTGCATAGCGGTAGGATTTTTTGCTACATATCTGTACATGCACAATGTAACAATATAATTTGGCCAATATCATCCCCCAGTATTTTTCCTTTTCCCCCCCTCCTTTCATTTCCTGGTCCCTTTCCTCTATTCTACTGATCTCCCTTTGGTTTTCATGTGATCTCCCCACCCTTTCTTTTCCCTTTTTCCTTTCTAACTTGACCTTCTGGGTTTGGGTTATTTGGCTTAATGTCATGGTCTCAAGTTCCATCCATTTTCCTGCAAATGACACAATTTCATTTTTCTCTGTGGCTGAATAAAACTCCACTGTGTGTATCTGCCACATTTTCTTTATCCATCCACCTGCTGGACACCTGGGCTGGCTCCAGTGTGGCTATTGTGATCAGTGCTACTGTAAACATGGGTGTGCATGGGGATTCAGGTGGCAGGAGTGCCGCTTCCCAGCAAGCTGGGTGAAGAGGGGATTCTGTAGGGCCTTTTCTCTCAGAACTTCTGATAGGCTGAGGATGGCTGTGAACCTTCAGAAGTCTCTGGACAGTTTAGGGTCCTTCCAGTGGATCTAACCCAGGAACTCTTAGGGAGGGAAATCTAGTTAGCATCTTACCAGATCCCCATGTCCTGGGTGGTCATGATTTGGGAAAGATCTCTACATTCAGCCAACAGCCAATGACCACCTCGGAAGGTGGAGAAGAGTGGGGCAGGCGCCCTCCAGAGTTGGCACAGAAAGGAAACTGCCCGATTGGAAAGAGGAGGAAGAGGGGCCTGTGTGGGGATCATCCAGGAGCCAGAGAGAGTTTATACTGCAGGAGGCAGGACAGAAAGAGGCAGCTATTTCCAAAATCCTTGCTTAGTGGAGTCCAGATTTCAGCTCTATGGCTAGCACTCTGGGAGGGGAACAAATTGACACCGCAGTTTGAGAAGAGTTAGAGTTTGCCAATTTTACCTGCTGCACCCTGGACTCATGGTCCTAGGGAAACAACCCTAAGACCCTCTTTCCAGATAGACCACAGCATGGCCACTTGCTCACTTAGCAGCCCAGGCCTCTCCGGGAACCTCATTTTGCATCATTTATAACAAGAATCACAACTGGGGAGGTTTTGACCTTCCCAGGCAGCCAGCCACGGCAGCGCAGTGTGCTTATGAAGATAACGTTCTCTTTGGTGAATTGCATCTCTTTTTCCCATCATTATCTCTGGGTCTTTCCTAGGTCAAGAAGAAGAGCGACTGGCCCTAGAGACCGCACTCATGTACGGAGCTAAGAAGGCGCTCAACACAGAAGGTGTGGTCAAATCAAGATCTGACGTGGACATGGACTTTGAGGTGGAAAATGCCGTGCTGGGAAAGGATTTCAAGATCACCATCACCTTCCGGAACAGGAGCTCCAACCGCTACAGCATCTCTGCCTACCTCTCAGGCAACATCACCTTCTACACCGGGGTCTCCAAGACGGAATTCAAGAAGGAGACGTTTGAAGTGCATCTGGAGCCTTTATCCTGTAAGCTAAGAGTGTGTGCTTATCTCAGAACCTGTTGTCTGGCTCTTTGTCCGGATGACTGACAACACCTTCTCATAGCTGTCTGTCAAGTTCAAGTTCTCCCCAGAGCTTAGGAACATGAATCACCCAGGCAGAACTCTCCTCTTCTAGAAAATCCTGTTTTCATCTTTATATTTCACACATAGAAGTGCACACTGAAATATTCAAAGCCTAGAACCCCGTGAGTCGTGAGAATTAAATGTAACCTGACTTCTGGGGGCTCAAAGTGTGGTCCACGCACCAGCAGCCTCAGCCTCCCCAGGAGCTCATTAGAGATGCAGAGTTTCAGGACCCATCCAGGACTCCTGAATCAGAATTTGCATTATGATAAGATTGCATCACAAGGGGCTTGCACTTCAAAGGAACCTGGGAAATGCATCTAAATGACCATCTCAGAAAACAGACCCCTTGTGGGTGTCTCTCTCTTCCAAGTTAGCAAAGGCCTTTGAGGGCTGCCCAGCAGAAATGGTGTGTTTTGCTTTACTGTTGAGAAGGTAGAGAGATAAAAACTCTGTGTAGAGGCTGCTTCTCAAAATCAGTGTGACATTAGGGAGAGAGCCTATCATGCGAGAGGAAGCTGGAAAGGGAATGTGTCATTCGGGAGCCTGTGAAGGGCTTCAGGCTCTGCCAGCTCTCATGGGGCTTCTTTCTCTTCCTTTATCCTTTCCAGCTCCCTTGCACACATGGTCTCCCAAGCATCTTGATCACTATAAATATTCAGAGTATTTTAAGTAGAGTGGGATCAGCATGCCTCAGCCTGCATCGGGGATTACAACTTTGGCTGGTCTCATTTTTCCTGGGGTGCTAGTAGCATTGGCCACACAACTGACAAAATGAGTCAACCGGAAGGAGCTGGTCTCCAGGAAGAGCAGGTTGAGTCAGAGAAGACTGGGAAGGATCTGACAATGTAGGACACTGGATTTCTGTTGACCTGATGTGTGGCATTGGAAAAAATGGAAAAGGAAATAAAAGGTACACACACAAGTTTTATCAGGCAGAGGCAAGCAAGATTGATGTGCACCCCTGGGGTGACACTTATGACTTAATTGTTCTCAAATGTTCTAGTCTCTGACTATTCCAGCCCACAGTAACTCCCAGAAAGATATTCCAAGAAAAATGGGAAAGTATTCCTAAAAATCCTAATTCCAAGAAACCTACCAGAATTTGAAAGAAGTGAATATGCTTGGATTCAGTAATATGGCTAACAGTTAAGAATCACCATGTTGTTTTCTTTGGAAACTAGATGATTTAAGACTTTTTTTTTATTCCAAGGGGGAGAAAAGGATTTTCATAGAAAAGAATAGTCTGCATGAAGGAGTTGGGAGCAGTGACACACACTTGTAATTCCAGCGACATGGGAGGCTGGGGCAAGAGGATTGGAATTTTGAGTCCAGTCTCAGCAACTGAACAAGGCCCTAAGCAATTTAGTGACTCTGTCTCAAAATAGAATTAAAGGTGGGGGGCGGGGTACTGGGGATGCAACTCAGTGGTTAAGCACCTCTGAGTTCAGTCCCCAGTACTCCCCTCCAAAATGCACAAAGGACTGAGGAGGAGACCAGTACCTCACAACTGCTTAGAACAGGAGTCCACCCCACAAGCTTGGCCTCTTCTGCACTTGCCCAGTTCACCATGGTATGACATAGCTAGGATGCTAGCACCATGCCACTCAGATCCTTCAGTCAGCGGAATTATGAGCCAAATAAACCTCTTTTCTTTATAAAGTACCCAATCTCAAGTATTTTGTTAGAGCAACAGAAAATAGACTAAATCAGAAGAAGTGGCAAGGGGGAAAGTGGTGGGTACAGGACATATAAAGAATTGGTGGCCCTTGTTAAAACTTTGGTGATTTCCAGTGAGCTGAGGAGCCATTGGAGGGTTTACAGGATGATCTAACAGATTTTGAGAAGAGTCTACAGGGGAATCAGGGTCAAAGCCTAGAGACCAGTTAGGATGCTGCTGCACTTTTTCCCCTGAGATGTGGTGACAGTGCTGGAGTGGTGAGACCTAGTCAGATCTGGGCGTGTCCTAAGGTAGAGCCCACCTGATTGGCTGGTGAACTGGAGCATGGTGCAGAGGAGGAGGCTGTGGAGGACACTGAGTGGGGCAGTACCATGGTAGGATCTCAGTAAATGTTAACTTCCAACATTATGCGACACAAGGTGGGAAGATGAGTTGATGTGTTCAAGACCACAAACAGCAGCCAGAGGCAAAGCAGGTGACAGAATCCAGGTCCCATTCAGGCAACTACAGTGAGCCCATGGCTGCAACCTTGGCCAGTTCCCTTGCTCACGCCCACATTTCCTGGAGTCCAGCACACATCCCTGGACAGGGAACCAAACCCCTGCCCTTTCCCACCTCACATGGGTTCTGTCGGTCAGTGTCCATCCTGGTTCTCCTTAATCCAATTAAAGAATGAGCTTACATGAGTGAGTGGACTAGAGTGGCACAATAAATGATCCCTTTGAGTCACAGATCTAGAGACAGCTCACCAAACCTAAGCCTGAGTCAATATTAATGTAGCCCCACCCACTCAGCCCACCCCAGGGCTGATCTTCAACATCCAGAAGGGAACTGGAAACTCTTCTTTACCGCAGAGACAGGTGGCATGAATTTCATGCAATACATTGCATATTGCAATCCAAAATCAACTGCAGAACAAGGCAAAAAGCCGCGTGGTTCTAGACCTCGATCAGACACTCCTAGGTACCTCCGCTGCAAAGAAAGTTTTCCAAGTAGGATGGGAGACATACTTTCCAGCCCGATGATTAAAGGGCATGTGTGGGCTAGAATCAGCTTGGGAGATTTGAATAACTTAAACCTCCCAGTACCTTCAAAGGTGCTATCATTTCCACTTGGCTATATTTAGTTTTCTTTGCTTTTTGGAAAAGAGAGGAGGCAGCTCCAGTCTGTGTCTCCCTTGGTTTTCCCCAGACACCGTAAATGATATTGGCATCATCCCAGCTCCGCCGCTCATAGAGTGAAAATCTATTCCTCCTTCTCTTGCCTCGTTTAATAAACTTTATCTAGAACAATTTCTTGTGCAGTGGCAAAACACAGCACTTACATAACGGACTATTTCAGGAGCACTGTTCTCTTGGGCTCTGAAACACAGCCCGATTTCTTCAGTGCTGTGATTCAGGGAATGTTCTATCTCTAAGAAGAGATCACAAGGGCTGCGAGAGCTTGCCCCACTAGCCTAAGAAACCTAGGGGTCAAACACAGCCCCTCCAAAAATATTTAGGGGAAGTTCCTTTTTTATTGCATGCTCTTACTGAGGCAGCTGGAGGCAAAACGCAATATCCTCCTAGATCTGACACTTTTCCACTCCATCCATCCAGATCTGGGATGTGAAAAACAGGCCATATGCTCATTTGAGGTCGTACTCAATGGAGGGAGGGCTGGAGCCCCACTCATCCGGACGGTTCATTTTTAGGAGAGCATGAGGAAGCAGGGTTCAGACCAGGTCTAATGAAGACTCTATGAGTGGGTCATTCAAGAAGCCAGCAGTCAGGGACCAAGGTCAAGGCAAGGTCATGACTTCAAAGAATAGGCTCTGAATAGAATGATACTGTATCAGGAATCAAGCCAACCAAGCCAGTGGTGGAGTTCTTGTCTCCAGTGGACCAGCATATTCAAATCATCTGCAGAGTCTAGGGCAGGATTTCCATTGTCCTAGGGCAATGTTTCCATTGACATCAGGATACCTCTCTCCTGGGGCTGTCTTGTGCCTTCAGGATGTTCCGCAGTATCTTTGACCTCTACCAACCAAATGCCAGAAGCAACCCACCCACCCAGCCTCGTGTGACAATCCAATCTTCAGACATTGCCAAATGTGCCCTGGAAGGGACAAAATGGCCTACTATTGACAACCCCCAGTCTAGGATGGCCAGTCTTTTTGGTTTTCCCTGAGTCCAAGATTTTCTTTGGAGACATGATGTTCTTTAAAATCCAAACTGTCCTAGGTCTGCCCAAATCCTGCCACATCTCCACCCCTTCTCACGTTTGAGTCTCCTGTCCTCAGAGCTTCTCACTTTAAACAGGCATCACCTGAGGTCTGATTCAAATGCAGGTCCTGTGATGGAGTCAGAAAACTGACTCTGGGTGATGGTGCCCCTGTGCTGGGCAGGCCATGACTGGGACAGCAAGGGACTGGGTGAGGAGGCTGTCCTCTTCATAGGAACCAAGACCTCATGCAGGGTAGATTCTTCAGAGGTCCCTCTGGCTGTTGGAGCAGTGCTTCCCCCCCTGGCTGCACATCAGAGTCAGCTCAGAACTGCACAAAAAATTACTGACATCCAGCCACCAATCTCCAAGGCTCTCACTGCAGTGGGCTGGGTTGGGATCCAGGATGGCAAGTGTTTTGAAGATCCCAGGGGGTTGTGATCAGGAACCAAGACTGAGAACTCTTCGACCAGGAACTAGAGGCAGTCACAGCACCCACACATCTGTAAAGAGACTTCCAGGTGAGCACTGCCCAAGGCAGAGGCCTTTCCTGGACTCTTGGTCTTCAGGGCCAGGGCTGACTGTTGCAGGCCTCAGTCCTCCTTAGGAGACTGCTGCTCAGTTGGGCAGGCTGCAATGAGTGGCCCTCAGCACTTAAACCACCAGCCATCGGAGCTGTTTCCTTCAACAACTTCTTCAGAAATAAGTCATTTTTGACCAGACATTGAGCAGGAAGGTGGTGGAGATGTGGAGATGTTCAGTCTGTGACGGTTTGTGGAGTGTGTGCCCTGTGGGTGGGGACGAAGGCATTAGTCACCCATTCACCTGCTGGGTCTGATGCAGAGCACAGACACCTGGCTCTGACCAGGTGGCAGCAGATATCTCCTGCTCTGAGCCTACAGAAGAACTGCTCTTTGCTGTCTAGAATCCTGAGCTGTGGGAAATGAGAGAGAGGGTCAGAACCACAAGACAGAACTCACCATATGATGATGATGGGAGTCCCCAGGACCACGCCCATCTTCCAAGTGTCACCCTTCATGGTTCATCCCCAATTTCTAAAAACTAACAACAGTGACTTCAGGAAATAAGCATTTGTTCTTCTAAATTACAGATGGGGAGGGACTGAGAGATTGTTGAAATGCCTTTGGTGGAAACTGGTTTCACCAACCTCTGTCTCTTAAATAGAAAAATCATGATATCAGATTGGTACAGAAAAAGCTGGATAGAAAATATAAGGTTCTATAAGGATAAGGCTTAGGTAGTTGTCAGTTTTGCCCAAGGGTGGCCCATGACCTTTGTGAGATATTTCTTATTCTATAAGAAGATGGTTCATAGAACCATGACTTTGAACTTCACTATTCCACACCTACCATATTGGATTGACCCTACCCAAATCAAAGCAGCCAGTTTAAACTCCGTGATTATCCATTTTAGACATTTTTTTAATGGTTTTCCATTGTACAACAACAAAAAAAGCAATGTTTATAAAGCTTGACACATTTTCTCTAGTAAAATTTCACTGAATATGAAATTTTCCAACGCATTCTTTCTTCTCCCAAGAGGCAGGAGAGCTTGTCCCTGATTGACTCTTTGTTCCATTTACCCCTGACCTTGGCTACATTCCTGGTAACTTATGTGCTAATGTGGGAAGGATGAGGGGCCTAGGGAAAAAGCAAAGCAGATCCTCTCTCAAATCTTCATGACGGCCTGTTTGTTTTTCCTCCTGTCAGTCAAGAAAGAGGAGGTGCTGGTTAGAGCAGGGGAGTACATGAGCCAGCTACTGGAACAGGGATTCCTGCACTTCTTCGTCACAGCACGCATTAATGAGACCAAGGATGTCCTGGCCAAGCAGAAGTCCGTTGTGCTGACCATCCCCAAGGTCATCATCAAGGTCAGTTTTAGCATCTCATCTCAGAGAAGAGAAAAAGGCAATGTTGTTGATTAGATGTGTGTGTGTGTGTGTGTGTGTGTGTTTATGTGTGTCCTGCTCCAAAAAAAAAATGATAGAGTTAAGATCCTCCTATTCTTTGAAAGAACTAATGTGCCCTATATATAGTCACGCACATATAACACTCCTCGTCTCTCCAGATTTAAATATATAGATGTGACTGCAGATATAAATATAACCTGTGGATATAAACACACTTGTGGAGGAAGATCAAGATGCGTAATGGATTGCAGAGACTCAGAACTTTCCGTGTCTCTGGACTAAAGTGGGTCAGGCATGCCATATGATATGTGAGCTGCCTACGTCACCTCCATCTGCATCCTGGACAGTGGGATTGTTCACAGAGGTATAATTTTATACAGTAGGATCACAAGATGAAATGTACAGTTCCATGACAGTGACTTTTGCAATCAGTAGCAGAGGCTTTCAAACACCCCAGAAAGTTCCATTCTGCTCTTCCCTCTCAATAATTCCCTCCCCAACACCAAGAGGGCCACTTTCCTGACTTTTGTCACTAGAGGTTTGTTTTGTCCACTTGGGTGATAGTTTCAATGGTGCCTCACCGGATACCACCAGACATTTCTGGAAAGGGCTCAGGGACTTGGCAGGGGAGAGTTGAGGGTGGGGGGGAATGAAGGTAAACAAGGGAGCCTGAGTCTCCTGCTTCTCAGGGCACTGTGGCAGCTTCTGGTAGCATCTGTCACCAGCCACCTCCCTCAGACACCTTTGCACCCTTGAAGCAGGAATCTGAGCATCTGGCAGTGAGCTGGGGGAGGGACATCTGCCACCCTTATCCAGGGCTGAGGGACAGTCCCTAGTGCCTGGAGAACACTCTTCTTGAAGTGGTTAAGAGTGATGAGCAGGGATCCTGATAAGCTGCATTCCCCTAATGTCGTAATGAATCAAAGTTCAATCTCTATGATATCTTCCTGGCCCTCGAAGTGAGGGGCAGTGGGCAGAAGTGGGGAGTAAGCCTTGTTTCCTGTGAATCATTTGTAAAGCTGATAACTAGTGTGTGGCATTCAAAATTGTGGCTTTCTTTGGAGACTTATTCTTTCAGTGACTGGATTCTGAATGCCTTTATCAAAGCTTCCCACATATCATTGGGTTCTCAATACTCCATAACCCCATGAGGTAGGAAATACTACATCTCCACTTTACGCGTGACAAAAACTGAAGAACAGACAGGCTGTATAACTTGTCCAAGGTTACACAGCCAGCAAGTAGGAGAGCTGAGTCTCCAGGTCTGGCAGTCTGGCTTACAGAGGCAGGGCTGGGAACTGGTTCCCTCTACCACTTTTCTTGGTTTGTCCCTGTCTGGATGGCACATGAGCCACCCTAAGATGAGATTTGTCCAGTCCTGAGGAACCATTAGGGAACAGGGCATCAAATCCTTCATGCGCCTTTAGTTCTTCCACCCCAATTACCACCTGGAGACCCACCGTGACACTATCTGCATAAAAGACCTTAAGAGTCTGGATTAAAATGAGGATGTGAAGGTTGCAGGCAGAATCAGAAACACATGCAAAGCAGAAAAGTGGGTCCAGGGCTGCTCCAGGGGCGCTGCATGCTGGGAGAACTGCAATTCAATAGCCTGAGACAAGGAGGGCCAGATCAGGATGGATACCCCTGCTCCCTGCCCCTCATGACTGACCCTCCATAGAGATGTGGGGGGGGGGGCCTACCCAGCTGCACAGAGGAGGCATCTTTTGTAGTTCTCTTGGGGATGTGGAGCAGGGCCTGTGTGTGAGCTCAGCCTGGATCCTCTCCCACCAGGGGCCAGGCCTGCATACTCACCTCATTACAAAGCAATGGCTTGTCCCCACCAAGGTCTCAGGAGAAACATTTCCAAGCTATGAAGGCTCCCATAGCAGGACAAAATAGAATTTAATTGCACCACTGATAATAAACTGGATGTATGAAGGAAACTGATACCTTTGATCTTTCAGGCATTATTAATTTGAAGGAGTATTTGTTCTCTTCTGGGTTTACGTAAAGAGCAGTTCCATTCCCCAGGAGCAGAATCAGAAATACCTTACTCCGCCAGTGAGCGGACCGGGGCTGGGAGGGTGTGCTTTAAAAAGAGTTGCTTCGGTTTTGTTTGGTTTCCACCAAGGAATCAGGAATCCTGTGCCTGATGGAAAACTTACTTAGACGCAAGGATGTTCAACTGAGACTGAAGTGTGAGAGATTCAAAATCTGGCTTCTGTCCAGTGCTGCGTTTGTTCAGGAAATGGGGGTGGTGTGGCAGTGCATATGAGCCTTAACCACTAGCCTCCTGAACCCCGAGGATAAACCAAATCCAAATGGGGCAAGAGGTGTTCCTGGGAGGTGTCTCGCACCCTCAAAACCACAGAGGCATCTCTGACCTGTGAGAGGACCTCATTCTGGAAACTCTGGCTATGAGCCGGGGGACCTGGGACAGAGCTTTAACTGGCTGGAGATGGGAAATCCAGAGCCATGGCCTGCAGATGGCAGCCCTCGCCCTGCAAGAGGTGGAGGGAGGCAAAGAAGACCTGAGAGAGGCAAGGGAGGGCGGGAAGAGAACAGGAGGAAAGCATGGAGCTGGAATGTTGCACAGGAGACCTCAGAGATGATACAAAACAGGAGCTGGAGAGGGAGCTAAATGCAAGCCAAAGTGCAAAACCCACAATGGCTCAGAGGTCCAGAATTATCTAGGACACGCATGCCCAAATGCTAGGAAAATGCTAGAATCCTAGCCTGAGATGGGCTCCCCACTGCCTGAATCTCCCAAGGTCACCATGGATCAGTGTGCCAGGCACAGGGTGGAATGACAGGAGAGATGTAAGTTAGGAGGACGTGAAGCTCCCATCCTGAACTCATGGACAAGAGGAGGGCTAAGGCCAGCACCAGTGCTAACGGTGATGGCAGCTCTGATTTATTAAGCTCCGTATTACTGGAAACTTCTCTCACATTATCTTTTGGAATCCTCCTTGCCATCCTACAGGGTGAGTATTACTAGAATCTTCATTCTTCAGATGTCCAGAGAAGACAGCACCTTGCAAGCATAGGGCTCTGGGGCCAATTATAAGAGGTCAAAGTCTGTTTTCTCAACATCAGACCTGTGTAACTCTGGGCAGATCGCTGCCCCTCTCTCAGATTCTGTTTTCTCAGGTGTGTCATGAAAGTGATGGCACTGCTGGCTTCCTGGGGTTCCTGTGAGTTTTTAATGAGCTGGTGGATGTCTAACTGCCTGAGTCACAGTAAACACCTGGTATACGGTGGTTGCTGCTGTTATTGCAGTTGCCTCTGTTAGCAAGTGACTTACCCATGAGGGTGCACGTGGTGAGCGAAGGAGAGAAGCTTCTAACCTGGGGCCTTCTGACTCAGAAGGATGTGTAGGTAACCACTGGGCTGCATTGCTCTCACACGGGGTCTCTCCCAAGAAGCAGGGTTGGGGCTGCCTTGACTAGGAGGTTTGTGCGTTTCAAGAGAAGAGAGATCACACCAAGTTGAATGATGAATTAAAACTATAGAAGGGTGGCCGATCCTCAACGAATGGATGACATTTAACCAGTACAGATGGATGGAGGGAACATTCCAGATACTAGAAGAAAACATGAGCAAGGGCAGGCAGGAAGCAGGTGGCAGGAGTGGAGAGCAGCCAAAAGCCAGCCTTGGCTGGGGTGGAGGTTGGAAGCCAGGCATGAGTGAGGGTAACCCAAGAAAGGCAGCTTAGGGCATCTGGAGGTGAGAGTCACATTTGTGGGTGAGAGTTTTGCAATTGACTCTGTGGACAGAAGGCTTCAGTGAAGACTCCAGAGCATGGCCACTGCCTGCCCTCCCCAGAGCTCTTTTTTCTCTTCGAGGTCTTGGACAGAGAATTTTCTGGTAACTTCAAGCTCAGTTGAAATTGGAGTCACCTGGCAGCTAGAATCCAGCTGCTCTTACCCAACTCCCGTTTTAGAAGCTCCTGGAAGGTATCAGGCCCCACCCACCTGAATCCAAGTCATTATCAACCAAAGCAATTACAACAATGGCCACATGTTCTTGTATCCCAATGGATTCCATCTTGGATTTTATTTGTCCTCGTGGCAATAAAGATTGGGTTTGGGTTAAATTTGTTTCCAATTAACTATTCCCAGCACCCACCATGTGTGAGTCATGGTGTGTGATCCTCATATGGAAAATGGCAGGGAGAGACAGTCATTAAACTTTAATGAGCACACATATCTTTCCTCATGCTATCAAAATATTTTGATGAGAAAGTGTATTTTATTAAAAGCAGACATAGAATTTTTCTCTGCCTTCCCATGTGCTGATTGTTGTAAGCTGCTTTAAGTTAGGAAAAAGCTCTTCAGCATTTTAATTTATAATGAACAGCTGTTTTTTTGGAGAGGCTGGGGCCACAAAGGGAACCCAGCTGGTCTCCAGACTTAGACTGGCTGGTCTGGGGCCTGTGGCCCATAACATGAGGACAGCAATCTGATGCCTTCCTCCCATTCTGATGGCAGGCTTCACGGTTTACACGTCCTGGTGAAAATCAACTGCAACAAGACAGCAGGAGGGTGAGCAGCAGCCCTGATAGAAAGAGAATCACAGTGGCCAAGACATAGGCCGGAGTCAGACTTCCTAGTTCATAATCCTACCTGGGCTGATTTGGGCTAATATTCACTTCATATGTAAAACAGGGACAATAATAATAGGTCACACAAGAAGTGTCTCTTTCAATACCCCACAGAGAGTCCAGGGACCTTCTCCTGAGCAGGCTGCCCTCCAGGCCAGCACTGACACCTGGGCAGCCTGTGTCCCTGTGGGGTAGTGGGGAGATAATAAGGGGACAAACCAAGTCTGGCCCACACATTATTCCCCAAGTCCTGCAGCCTCGTGGGGAGCTGCATTCACCATGAGAAAGGGCTCCCAACTCGGGCACCATGGGGTACCCTACAATCCCAGCAACTGGGGAGGCTGAGGCAGAAGGATTGCAAGTTCAAGACCAGCCATAGCAATTTAGCAAGACACTATCTCAAAATAAAATTTTTCAAAGGGGACAGGGGATATTGTTCAGTGGTAGAGTGCCTCTGGGTTAAATCTCCAGTGCCAAGAAAAAGAATAAAAAAGAAAGAAGTGGGGGCTCGCTACCTGGCCCAGGTGCACTGCCGTTCAGCCTGACATCCAGACCCCTTCCGCCGGCAGGCTCTGGTAAGCTCTGCCTCAATGAGGGGCCTGACGTGGCCCCAGCTGGAGCCGTTCATCAGATGCCCACGATCTTTACTGACATTAACCTTGGAATCCTGATTCCCTGCTGCCCGTGTCCTCTGAGTGAGGCGGGTGGGCTGCAGAGACGAGAGCTGGGGTCCTGCTCCTCCAGCATCACAATTCATACACCTTCATCCAAGGACAAATTAAAATGGGGGGAACCACTGGGATGCAGTCAGCATCCCAGAGTCCTTGACAGCCATGGGTTGAGAGGTGAGGCCTAGCTACAGTTTCATTTTTTTCACTCCCAAATTTCCCAAGCTTGCCATCAAAGCAGAATACGAAAACAGAGACTGTGTTCTAATCACCCTGAGCCTGATCACTTCCCCTTCTGTGTCAGTCGTCTAACTGAGATCAATCAACTTGAAGGAGGAAAGGTTTATTTTGACCCATGGTTTCAGAGGGTTCAGTGCATGGTTGCTGGACCCCATTGCTTTGGGCCCGGGTGGCTTGATACTCATGGCAGGAGTATGTGGCAGAGGGGGCTGGTCACCTCATAGCAGCCAGGAAGCAGAGAAAGGAATAAGTAGTGGGTGGAGGCCCAGTATTTCTTCAGGGACACGCCCCCAATGACCTAACTTCCTCCAGTGAGGCCCCACCTTTTAAAGGCACCACCTCCCAACAGTGCCACAGGCTAATGACCAACCCTTTAACACCTTTGGGGGATCTAAACCATAATGCCCTCCATGTCTTCAACCAAGCACATTCTCCCTCCAGCTTTCCTGTGCTCTCAGTGAATCCCTCTCCATCTCCAGAACTCAGCCCACCTCACCCTTCAAGAGGGAAGCGAGGGACAGGGAGCCTGCAGGAAAGTGGATTTCTCCATTCCTCTATGGTTCTCCTCTCTGTGCCTGAGAAACTGAATTCACATCACTCCCATAGGGGACTTTCCAGGGAAAAGGGTCTCATGGTTAACCAGAAAATATTTTCTCCCTTAAAAGCTCAGAATCAATAAATACTAGTATGTTTCAGGTGTTCTGCCATCTGAATATTACATTGAATCATTCTAGTAAGGACATTAAAAAACCGAAAACCAGAGATTGCAAGTGACCTGCCCAAGGACACACAATAGCAGCCCCTAGTCTTCAGACCTTGAGTCAAACTAACTTTCCCCTTATCCTCCCCTGGAAGCACACACCTACACTCCCAGACACAACTGCCCCAGTCCGTGTGTGGAGAAAACAAAACACATCTCTCTGTCAGGTCCTGCCATCAAGACCCTGAGCAGGCATAGCCTATTTACCCCAGGGGACCCCAGGTGAGGAAGCCTGGGGTGAGCTCTGCCACTCCAAAGTGTGGTTTCCATCCCTCCCCCCCAGCACAGCATGTAGCAGTGTGCATTTGAGATTGAAAATAAGACTTCACTGTTTGCCACGACACCTAAATCCTAATTTGGTCTAAGCATTTCCTATACTCCCTGTTTGTATAAACAAGTCAAAATATACTCTACTGTCATGTGTATCTAAAAGGAAGAAATAAAAAAAGACATACACACAAAGAAAAACATCTAGAGTAAAACCAGTCCCACCTCCCTGTCTTGTAATTCCTCTATATTTGGGCTACTGGATATTCTTTTAAAAATGATGTCTCTACCTTTATCCTAAATAGAAAATCCTGTTATCATCAGGTAATATATATCAAGGTCCCAAGGCCACTTTGTCACATTTCACTCTGGTGTAGGAATCTAATTCTTTCCCCATGAAGTCAAAAAGAAAGGTAGGTGGTAGATGTGTTTTCAAATTTAGTTCAGGGTCAACTTATAATCATTGTCCTCAACGGAGGGTTTAGTGATAACATAAAAAGCTAACACTGCAAATGATTCTTCAGTGGATTTCAGAAAGCAAAGAAGCTATTCCCACAAAAACGTTACTATTTTTATCTCTCATCTGTCAGAGATCACAGTGTAGGTAGTGTTTAAAGATGAATGTTTTAGAATCAGAAAGACCTAGATTTATATCCGGTTGGTTCTGCCAACTTACTGGCTCTGTAAGCATTTTTATTTATCTTCTAAGTTTTACTTTTCTACCAATAGAATGGGGATACTAATAATAAGGTCTACCTACCTCCAAGCCAGACCTGTAGGGATTAAAAAATGTAAGTAAATTATCGTGGAAGTAAAATGATGAAAATAATAACTGTATTATGAACATTAAATGAAGGTAAGCTGTTGCCATTGTTGTTCTGAAGCAGTCGCTATGGGATGTGGTTAAACCAGGATCTGGTACTGGTCTGTCTGTATTCAAGGTCTCATCTATTTGCTCTGTGAACTTGAGGCAGTTGCTTACCTGTTCTGTGTCTCAGTTTCTTCATTGTAAAATGAAGACTCATAGAATCTACTTCATGGGTAGAGGATCCAATAATCCTCGTGTGAGGATTAAAGTAAGTTGATAGAGCTTTCTATGATGATGGGAATATTCTAATCCCATACTGTCCAATATGACATCCATTAGCCACATGAGGGTCGAGAGCCCTTGAAATATAGCTAGTGCTACTGAGGAGATGAATTTTTAAATTTCAGTTAGCTTTAATTAAATGAAACAGCTGCATGTGACTAGTGGCTGCTATATTGTGTAACATAGGCTTATATCAGAACCTGACCATGCTAAAACCTCTAACGTTGTTCCCTAAACGCCAAGTGCTAGCTGGGAGCAGGGCTGGTGCTGGAGCTGGTAAGCAGAGTTTGCAAACAAGCATTTGCTTATTACCTGCAGTGACCATGGGATGAGGAAGAGGGAAAGAATTCAATTTCCAATCATACATGAAAGTCATGATTGAAAACGCTTGAAATAGGAACTGTTAGGTGAATCTCATAAATCGTGTGAATCAAATTGCCAACTTAATTCATTCTCACTTGTTTTCAAACTTTTTTCTTCCTTTCAGTTTCAATTTTGAATGTGGTTATACATTTTGTAGAGCAGAGGAAGATAACTTGTGATCTTCTAAAATCTTATTCCTTCCAAAAAGTTTACATAAATATCTCCCATCCCCTTCCTCTGGTGTTTGTGTGTGTGTGTGTGTGTGTGTGTGAATTTTCTGTTTACCAAAGAATGGTAAACATATAACAGACAAGAACTCAGTATGTCAGTATTGGTGAGTGGCATTTAACTTGGGAAAGCATCATATTAACAGATTGATTTTTAAAGAACAGAGATATTTTAAATGGTATATTTCAAAAGAAATCATGGCCATCAAATGTTTAGAAAAGCAATTGACGTCACCAAGTAAGACTTATGCTTTATTCTTTTTTCTCAAATCCATGTAATAAATATGCTTCTGTAAAGTTGATCCACATGAAAGTTCCTGCTTGATCTAACCTTCTCTGGGTTGCCTGAAGTGTCTCTTTACTTAAGGTTTTATAAGAGCAGAAATGCAGCTATACTGATACACCTGCTTCCTCAGGTGTTGAAGAATAACACCAGAGAAGCGCGTCAAGGCAAGCATATTAAGCAGGTTTTATTTAAAAGTAGTAATACAAACTTCTCCCGGATGGGAGAAGGTGGGCCATGGCTGATGTTCTAGAATCCCCGAGAAGTGAGCACACCCTACATCTTTTATAGGTTAGGGTCTTTTTGTTCTGCCCCTTCCTCTGATCCTTATCTTTCCTTCCTGCCCTCATGGCAGTGGTGATACAGCAAAAAGGTGAGGTGCAAATGGCAGGGAGGAAGGGCCACATGGAGATTCAGGTGCGTGCCCAGGAGGCATTAATTAGCAACTCCCTGCCTGCAGCTTTTGGGGAGGGGCAGTTAAGCAGGTAACCTTGGTGATCAAATGGGCTCTGGAGACACTGACATTCCAATCTCCCAGGGGTGTCTCCAACTTCCCAGATTCTGATGGCCTCCATTCCTAGATTTGACCAGATTCCCTGATTTCTACACTAACTGCCTGTTCAATTCTGGCTTCACTGATATGGAATTGTTTTTATAGCATTAAAGAAAAGGAAGAATTCAATGAAAACAGAACTCGTCTGCCAAAATAGTCATTGATCTCAGCATTTCTCAGACACCATAGCATGACGCAACACCCGATCAACACACAACATGGAAATACTATGGGTAGGCTCCATTTCCCCCCAAGGAAATAGGAGAAAATACCGCCACTTAAATTTACCAGACAGGAAAGGTGATATTGAACATGGGCCAGATTTTTGTTTGGGTTGATTTGAGTTTCTAAGGTTCAGTATCATCTCAGTCATCAGGGCCAGGAAGTTTAAATTCTGAGTGCAAGAGACAAACAGCAGAAAGGGGACATCAGGTCTTTATTAATTACCAAAAGAAGCACAATCTGACCAGGGATAGGCCCTTCCTTTCACCCTCCCATCTCTGACCAGTCTCCCCTGTCCCCAGCATCAGGGACATCCAGGCAATATTGATGTACCTATGCCAGCAGCTAATCACAGAAATAACACCTGGAAGGAACCTGATCAGTCAATACACCTGAAATTATCCGAGAAGGCCTAATCTTTGGAGAATATTCAGATCTGAAGGTTACCTGCAAGGCCCAACCCCATGGGCCAGTCTTTCAAGTTATAGGTTGAGCATCCCTAACAGAAAAATCAAAAAAGCCGAAACTTCCTGCGTGACACGTGATACTCAAAACACTTTGGATTTAGGAGTATTTCATGTTAAGGATGTTTAACCACAAAGTCCATGCAAATATCCTAAAGTCTGAAAGACTCAAAATTTTTTTCAGATAAAGGCATTTCAAGGTAAGGGATTTCAGATAAGGGACATTTGACCAGCACTTAATGTTGCCTATCACGAAAGTGACCGGAAGGGTACTTCGTTTCCCACAGCACAGGAATCTTCCTGTAGAGCCAGCCTACCTCATGGAAAGGGCTCTAAGTCTGGGGTTCATGGGCTCCTGGAGAACCTGGGATGAATTTCATGGGTCTGTAGTGAACCCCCTAAGAAGAAATGTCCACAGTGTGTGCCTCTTGGACTTGTTGCTGTGTGTGCCTGTGGGGAGGGAGAGTTGGTAACAGCTATCAGGTTTACCTTTAATGGTTTTATTAGAACATAATAATTATATATAATTGTGGGGTTCATTTTGACATAATCATACATGCCCAGACTCTAAGTTGCTCCATTTCAATCCCCAGTACTTCCTCTTTTCCTCCTTCTTCCCTCCCCCCACCCCATTCTCCCTCCTGTATTCTGCTCATCTGCCTTCTGTTTATTTATTGTTTTTTAATTGGTGTTTTATAGGTAAACATAAAGGTGAAATTCACTGTGGTATATTCATGTATGTACATAATAAATAATTTGTGCATGTATGTACGTAACACAGAATTTGGTCGATTTCATTCCACGGTTCCTTCCTTTCCCTGTCCCTCCTCGCTCCCTAGACGCCCTTCCTCTACTTCACTGATCTCTCTTCTATTTTCTGGGATCCCTGCTCCCTTCCCCACTTTTCTTCCCTTATTTAGTTCTAGCTTCTGCATATAAGAGAAAACATTCAACCCTTGCTTTCTGAGTCTGGCTTATTTCACTCAGCACGATGTTCTCCAGTTCCACCCATTCACCAGCAAATGCAGATTTATTTTCGAGGGCCTATTCCCATATTGTAATAGCATGCCATGGAGAAGGCAGATGGCCCCAAAATGTTCTTCCCAGAAAGAATTAAAGTCATCAGAGCGGACAATTTGACCAATAATGTCTCTGGAGAATCCCCGCCTTCTTCAAATAGAAAGTGTTTATAACTGTTAATCTCAATTTTACAGTTTTTAAAACTCTAAAGGATTTTTTAATTCCTTAAATGTGTAAAAAATGTCCTGGATACTCCAGAGAATTAAACCAAGGGCACCGTGTAACATATTTCAATGTACTTCAATGTTTAAATTGACTGTATCCATACATCTGGGAAGAAAGTAACAAATTCAGAATGACTTCCACATGTTTTGTCTGTACCAATGTTTTTTAACTGGGGGACAATTTTGCTTCCCAGGGGATATTTAGCAGTTTCTGGAGCTACTTTTGGTGGTCATGAGTGGCATAGGGGTGCTATTGGCATCCAGTAGATAGAGTCAGAGATGCTGCTAATGTCCTACAGCCCACAGAACAGAGTTGTCAATCATGCTGAGGTTGAGAAACTCTGGTGTAGACCTTGGCTATTGGCTTTGCCACAGCCTTCAAACCAGGCTAATCCATTCACACTCTGTCCCCAGCAGCCAAACATGAACTCCAGGTTCACATTCCAGTATGTTCCTGGTTTAACCTGACTTCTCCCCCGTTGGGCCTTATTTATTCACAGTCTTGTTGCTGTGGCTCAAATCCAACATTGTTCCCCACCCAATATGGAAAGTTCCCTTGCTCCTGGCTGGCATCTGTAGGACTAAGTGGTTTGGTTGGTCTTGTTAAGGCTAAGTTGTTGCCTTTGCTGGCTGCCTCTGGGTATAGAGTCCTGGGCTCTAAGTCCAGGCTCTCTAGTTAGAAAGATTTGGGGCTCTTGAGTCCCATCCTGGTCTGTAGCTTCAAATTCTTGTGCAAGATACTTATTTCTCTGAACCACAGTTTCCTCTTTATAAAATGGAGTTCCTACACCAATGATCCTGCACCAGAAAACCTTCTTCTTCTTACAGAAACAGTTATCATTATGTTGTCTTCTCATTTCGGTTTCTTAGCACTGATACAAATTCAGCCCTCATGTTGGGGCTTATGTAAGAACCATACACTTTCAACTGGGGTTGGTCCTGGGTAATCAGCAAAGATGCTTAAAATAAATGAACTAAAGGCTCCACCACTTGAGATTCTAACTTCATCATTTGGAGGAGGTTAAGACCACCATAGCTGTAAAGCACTAACCACCTGACCTGGCACAGAGACCAAGTGCACCATCATGACCACTGTCTGCACCTCTTCTGATCCCCCAACCCATCTCTCCTCCCACGCTGCTCAGGTGATGGGGTTACGAATGTAGCAAACATGGGGAAGTTGCTGAAGGTTTCATTTTCTTATAGATTTACAAAATCCCAAAGGCATAAATTTAGTCAAACCAAGACTTGAAGAGGAAAGCCGTCAGATTTTATTCTTGACTACAGAGTCAGTAAGCAAGGGTCCTCTTATCTGGGTAGCATCCTTTCTTTTTACCTCCATCATAAGAAAGTTTCCTAGGTTATACACTGGCTAAAGAAACAAGGTCTAATAATAACCTAGTGGTTGTTACAAAGAAAACTCAAGCAACCAGTAAATTCCATTTCTAAACAGTTCACCTAACTTAACAAATATTTATTGGGCACTGGGTTGCTATTGGAGTTAAAAGTGTGCTAAAATAAAAGGTAAATAAAGTTACTCAGAGCAATGCTACTTCAAGAAAGCATGAGCTATAATGTTTTGAGGCTTTGCTGTGAACCTTGCAAACAGCTTTCTGAGCATTATTTCACCTCAACCCTTTCTTATAAGGGAGGAACCGTTATATTATTTTTTTATCTTGTTCTCAAGTGCTTTAGGTCTTCTACAGATCTGTCCATTTGGCATACATATGCCCTAAGCAAAAAAAAAAAAAAAAAAAAAAAAAAAAAAAAAAAAAGAAAATCCTATAGCACCCTGGCCATTTTCCAGTACATTAAGTTTGTGTTGGGAAAGTGTGTAGTTACAAGTGCCTGGTACATAGTCAACACAGAGTAAGGGATAATAATAATAATAATAATAATAATAGCATTCTACAAACATCATCCTATATGAATGTCAGCCCAATTTTACAGAAAAGAAAACTGATCTTGGAAAGTATTAGTGATCTCCTGGGTCCCCACTGTCAGCAAGTTGGCATTGATCTCTGGTGGTCTCAAGTGATGCTTTGCCAAATACCTGATATTTGGGAGAATTGTTATGGCCAAATCCACCCACAAACAGCCTTAAATCCTCCCAGATGTCTACCCTCCTGGGTTCAGCTGGTGTGACTATAGCTGAAAAGTCCCTTGTCCCTCAGTGTCCATATTCCTCATGTTCAAGTTCAACAATTAGGACTCTCTCCTTAGACGTTGAAAATCAAGAAGGCACAAGTCCCACCGAGTATTTTCTCTCTCTTGATCTCAGGAATCCCTCACGTCCTGGTAGGAGACTTGAGTCCTTTCCAGAAGCGGAGTTCACTCGGCTGCCCGCCCTCATCAAGGAAAACTGTTGCTTCACCAAATGCACACTCTCACCTCCTGCTGACAAAAAGCAGCCAGTGGCCACGGCTATTAACCTGAACTCTAATTAGGATGGTTTTTATAATGAGGGAAAGAGTGTGATTCTAATTAGTAATTTTCCATCTTTTTCTCAATAGGTATCCTCAAATCCAAGCAATATGCTGTCCTCTGGAGGCTGGTTGCAGAGCCAAATAATAACCATCCTCTAAAACTTCAGCCAAAGTGAAAATGGCAAAGGAAACAGCGAAGCAGAAAAGAGGTTTTATTGGCCACTGATGAGCTGTGCTCTCCCTTGACTTAGGTCCGAGGCACTCCACTCGTTGGATCTGACATGGTCGTCACTGTTGAGTTCACCAACCCTTTAAAAGAAACGCTTCAAAATGTCTGGATATACCTGGAAGGTCCTGGAGTCATACGACCCAAAAGGAAGTTGTTCCGGTAAGTGGTGGGAGAGATTGGGAAGGTCACGTGAAGCTGTGGGAAGCTTTCTCTGTCTCTGTCTTTTCTGATCACATCTACTCTCCAATGAAAATGTCTGAAGATGATGCAACTCCTTATGGATCATGTCTGTGGGGTCTGGGGTAAAAACAGGATTGGTCTGACCATCTCTTCCATCACGGAATCCTTAAAACCACCCCAGGGAGGGAGATACAATTATCAACACTCTTCTGTAGCTGAGGAATTTGGAGTTTCAAGAGGCCAGTTGGTTGCCTCCATGACACACCGCTTATAAGAATGGAGCCGAGATTCAAATTCAGGGTGGCTGATTCCAGGACTCATTTCCATCATTTTGCCATACCACCTCATGCGTCAGTCCTACGAGTATTCACAGAGCACCGCCATGTGCCAAGTAGGATGCTGAAAGATGTCACTTTCTATAGGTCTTTTCTTTCCAACTCCACCTCCTAGATTTAGCAACCCAACCATTGTGGTTCCATGCTGGGAACCCAAGACTTCCCCAGGCTGTGTAATACTATGAAAGGAACTCAGCCCCTTCCAAACCCAGCACCATCAGACTGTGCCCTGCTGGTCTGCATTTATGGCATCTATTGACAGCGATTGTCACCCAACAGGACAGTCCATTCCATAGTCAGGTAGCTCTGAAAACACACCTTTGCTGCCTTTAGACTCTACCAGTGATGATTCTGTTACCTGGATGGACACAAAATAAGGCCGGTGTCTCTTCCATCTGATGACTTGCAAATGTTTGCAAGCAGCTATCCCATCTTCCTTGGGTCTTCTCTACCTGGGACCAAAAACCTGCCCTGACTTCATCTTTCTCACCGCTAATGTGGTTTTAGCTCCCTCCCTCTCCCAAACAGTGCAATTTGTCTGCGCTCCTCTTAAAGTGTGACACTCAGAATGGGTCCCAATCTTTGAGGTTTATTACTTTCATTTCTACCACAAATAAGTCCCTGTCAGCATTAATCAATCTAGCACACTTCCTGCAGGGTGACCTTGTAAGGCATAGAAAGGGAAGTGAGGACATCGGAAACCACCTTGTGACCAGATATGTTAGGAATTTTCCCAGCCCCTATTAAGGAAGCCACCCCACCCTGTAAGCCATAACACATGTACAAGGCCTTGCTCATCCTTTCTGGGGTGCCATTATGGCCCACAAAAGGCTCTCCACATTTCTTTCAAATTACAGGTCTCACAGCTTCTGCATCCCATCTTTTAAGAGATGCCTTATTACCAATGCAGTACACAACACGGAAAATAATTCTAGTGCTTTTTTAAAATGGCAAGTACAAGATATAACAGCCTTCTGTATTAATAGGAAAGTTGCAGGGGGAAAAAAAGAATTAAATTAGAAATCAACCCCAGCTAGAGGGAGAGGTCAGCAGCCATAACCCTGCTTTCGTCAGAAACGACAGTCTTGCTCACCCATTCTCGCACCTTCCCACTCAAATCAGATGCAAGAATCGCTCAGGCAAAGTGAAACACGTTTCCTCTTCCAAACAGCCTCCTACTGTATCCAGTTTCTCCTTCTCAAACAGTAGCCACACAAGCTTTATCTGCAGGTACCTGAAACCTTTGCACCTCCACTGTCCCAAGAATCTCACATTGCTCAAGGTGAATATATCAGCTATGGTTTACCTGGGTGTTCCTTAAAGGAACAGATATAAAAGTGTGGTCCCCAGAGTGACAGTATTGGAAAATGCTGTGGACCTTGCAGAAACGGAGCCCCGTGTGTGGTCCAAGATGGTTTAACTTTCCACTTTTCCCACCGCTTCCCATCCATCTCGGATGCTTGGAGGTTCCATTTCCATAGACTCTTAGCTTTTAAGTTTCTGCACCTAATACTTCCAGAACATCAAACAATTCATCTTCCAGATTCATTTTTCTCTTTTAAAAAATGATCCGGTTCAGTGAGTTATTCCAAGAGAAAACTTCCCCAATTTTGTGACTCGGGTTGAAACTTTGTTTCCCAAGTAGGACAGAAGCTAAACCTCAACACACAGAGGACAAACCGTAGGTAGCTGCAGTTTGTTGTTATAATAATCCCATTTGCCTGTGTGCATTCAAGATGATAAATGACCAGTATATCCTGATAGCTCAGCACATTACTGAGAATCATTTATCACAACATCCATCCACAGGAAATAGGATTATTTCAACATTACTTCACTTACCAAAATGAGCAAATGATTTTTTTATCACTTTCTGTTATGCATTTATCTGTAGGTAAAATGACATGCCTGCATACCTTCACTTCTGAATATTTTCATATGCACCTATCGTTATGCAGATAGTTTTATGAGTAACAGCAAATAATGAGGTGAAGCTCAAGGTTTGGTGACTGTTTGAGGTAGTTACCTACATTACCCAGTCCCAGGTCAGATCCTTAATCAGGAGAGTTGTTTCACAAGATGCTTCTGATCGATCATGTGGGAAACCAGGGTCAAGAGAATCTATGGATCAGGGTAAAAATAGCACAGCTGTTGAAAAAGAAATATCTTAAACTTAAATTTACATTTAAGTAAATCTGAACAGTTTATGTAAATTAAGAACAGAGAATTGCTTTTCTGCACATAGGCACAAAGAGCTTTCCTTAATTATTCTGCAGAGAGTTCAGGCAAAGCAAACAATAACCACAAAGGTGGAGGCGATAGTAATAATAACTATAATACATTTCTGATGTTTCTTGACACTGACCATGTCTTGCCGCAGTTCCAAGTTCAGGACAAATATTAACTCACCCACCCTCTGTTCAGTGTTCACTAATGTCCACCCTTTACAGGGGAGGAAAACAATGTCAAGGTTGATGTTTTTAAAACTTTGAATCATTAAATTAATTTACTGGGTTGAAAAAATACATAAGTATATGTGTATTATTCCCATCATTTGATTTTTAAATGATTGATTAAAATAGTGTATAAAGCCACGCTTGCAAAGAACCAAAATTAAGGAAACCATTAACAAATACCAGATTAATGTCGACATTTTAGATGATCAGTGTCAAAGTCAATGCCTGGAGCAGCACCACAGATAGAGCTCCCCAGGGCTCAGATGCCTTCTCCAATTCCCTGGAAAAGATGTGAGAGAAAAGAGGATTTCTTATTTAGTGTCTGGATTTCTGAGATTTCAGGCCTTTACCCTGATCCCAGAGGATGTGTACCCAGAGTCAGCTGAAATGCACTTTGTTCTACCAAGGTTAGAGGAAATCTTGGAGTTCTAACTTTACGTAGAAGAGGTCAGGTGTAGGTATGTGGCTGGATTTCTCCCTTCCCTTTATCTCTCTCTGTGAAGTGATGCTGTGTGGCCCCAGGTCCAGAAGTGCAAATGGAGGCCCACCTAGCTGAGGCCCTTGGGCCATCCCCAACTTTCCTTACAGTTCTCCTTCCCCAGGACCCCCACCCATAGCCATCTCAGTGCAAAGCCCAGTACTGCCCCCAGCTCCTTCGGGCCCTGCAAGTCCCTCCCCAATGTCCAGGAGGAAGGCTCTTCCTCCAGCCTCCCACCCTCTCCTGGGGTCGTGAATCTACCACAGTATTCCTTTTCTAAGTACAAGCACTCCCTTCAGTTTTCCCAATATGTCTCTATTCCTGAGAGATGTCCCACCATCCTTCTCTGACCCCAGTTCTTCCCAGAGTCCCAGCTCCCTTCCCAAGCTCCCATGTCCTGAGTGCAGATGTGAATGGTAAGATTCTTGCCCGACTCTGCCATTTACCAGCTGTGCCATCTTGGGGAATCCTCTCAGTGTCTTTAAAGTGGACTTTTCCTTATCTGTAAATTGGGGGATAAGAATGCCTTCTTTGTTGGGTGGATTTGAAATGCAGCCTTGCTAATTCCCTTTTCCTCCTGGATCCTTATCCCCTACCTTCCCATTCATCTGAATCCAGACTTCAGAGAGAAGGGAGTAACCTGGTCTCCTGAGTGCTCATACAAGTAACTCATTTAAACTCAGCCCTACTTGCATGGTGCAGACCCAACCATCTTCCAGGACCAGACACCACAGGGAAAAGAGGATGGCACAGTCTCTAGCTTGCTCACCAATGTCCTCAATGTTACTCTGAGGCTTAAGTTAGAAGGCGTGTCCATCTATAGCTACAGACTAAACCAGCCACATATGATCATGTTCCTTTCAGTTTCTGTTCACCCCCCAAATCCAATACGGCCCTAGGATTGCCCCCGCCTGAATGTTGCCATAACCTGATGATGTGATAAACTCCCTCACATAGTTAATTTATCTAGTAAGGTTTATTGATGGAGGGGCAGCTATATCACTCTCTTGTCATCTCATCAACAAACATGCTGGTATAACTGAAATGATGGCAACAAATATTTTCTGAATTTTTAAAAATATTTTCTTAATATTGCACTACCTACTAGACCCTGTCCTGGCCTCCCTGCTCAGATGATTTCATTTAATTCTCACATGAATGCTATGGGATAATCCACATCCTCATTTTGCAGATAAGGAAACTGAGACTTAGGTAAGAAAATCAATTTCCCACATTTACACACCTAATAAGTAAAAGAATCAGAGTTTGAACCCGAGTGTCCTGACTCCAGAGTCCATGGAACTTATAACCACTACAAAATATTTTGTCATATAGACACCAGGCATTACACATTATTTAGATAGTATGTTGGATTTTTTAAATGGATACATTCATTCAAATTTGCTTTTATCTCTATGGTTCCATCTATTAGGCAACTATCACGATTGCATATGCCCCATGCATAATAGTATTCATTATAGAACAAAATTGGGCAAAAATTATTTTTCCTCTGTGTTCTTATATCATCAGAATCTCCATTTTCATAACTTCTAAGTTCAAAACTACTAAGTACTTTCAGAAGCTTTAGGACTCCAAACCCACTAGAATTCAAATTCAAAATGTATCATTTCCAGTGACCACAAAGGAACTTTGGAGAATCAGTAGGTTGACTTTGAACAAGTCGTATTTGGAGCAAGTTCTACCTTGTGCCATGAGCCAGACTGAGCGATGTTGTTTCAAGGTGGAGCAGCCAGTTCTTTCACTAGGGAGGTCTTTTTAGCAGCCTTCATGTTGCGTACTGATATTCAGATTTTTGTGAAGTTCAAAATAGCAAAAAATTCTATTTGACTGGGAGGAATCTAGAAAGAATAAATAGTTGACTGTAATTCCAGCTCTTCCATTATCTGGACCATTAGACTCTGTGACCTTGGAGATTTTATAAGCCCCTTAGGACCTCAGTTTTCTCATCTATAAAATGAGACAATTGGACTAAGTCATTTCTAAAGCCCTTGCCAACTCTGACATGCTTGCCTCAATAACCCTATGAAATAAATTGGTTTTTTATCTTGCTAAGATGCTCATAGTGGTCTTGATTATCTCCCTTCCACTCTCCCGGTAAAAGACTGACACAGGTTCCAGGCCAAGGCACCCAGCACATGCCCTCCCTGAGAATCAGCAAGTAGAGACCCGGTATCCTCCATGCACAACACTCACAGGGAGCCTTAAATGCTGAAAAAAAAGCCTAAGTCTTGCTTGAAAAATAAAACCTGTGAAAAAGGAAGCACAGTGGTGAGAAAAGGTGTCACTTATAGAATAAAGTGTAAAATACAATATACAGTAATAGGGAGAGCAGGCACTCAGAAACACCTGGGGTCAAATTCTATCTCTGCCCATTTGCCAACTGTATAACGTTGGAAACTGACTTCCCTGGTTTGACTACCCATATGTTGAAGCATATCTATCTACTTGAGGCTGTCACCCATAAAAAACCTGCATATTGTTTCCTCCCAGGATTACATAGAGAGTGTGTATTAGAAGGACCCCAGGGAAATGTAAATATCCCCAACCCTGATGGACCTCAGTCAAACCACTGGAGTAGGCTTGTCCTCAAGACTTGGGGAGATTGTAGAGCATGCAATAAAAAAGAGAAGAACTCTGGGACCATAAAAGGCTACCCTAGAGTCACCAGGCTATACTAGAGCATTGGCAAGAAACAGAAAGCTGAATTGGTAGGGGGAATACAATATGGTGGTTGATGGGATTACAAATTAGTGTAGAAATACTCAAAGTCAGATGGCAGCAGACAGGGTCATAGTCCAGATGTTCAGCCTGGGAACAAGGTCTAGCTCCTGGGGGTTGGCAAGAGCTAATTAGAGTACCATGGCCCCAGCAAAGGCAATTGAAGATTCGGATAGAGCTCTGGTCTCAGGAGGGAACTAGAGTTGGTTGGCTCATGGCTGGGTGGACCTAGCCCAGCTTTCTATTGTGAAGCCAGAGGATGTATACAGGTGGAAGGAACCATGCCCCAATGGGATTGTTGGTGAATGGCCCTGCAAAGCCTCAGTAGGAACCTCATTTGAGTTCATACTTGCTGAATCAGTCAGCCTGGTCCTTCAGTCCTCTGGCCACCATCAGCTGAGAGAAGGAGGTCAAGTGGTTCAGGTAAGGGTTCTCTTCTTCTTGATCAAGGTGGAAAGCTGAATCTGCCAACCTCTTCTCTCTTTTCCATCCTTTCAGTGAAATCCGGCCCAACTCCACCGTGCAGTGGGAAGAAGTGTGTCAGCCATGGGTCCCTGGTCATCGGAAGTTGATAGCCAGTATGACCAGTGACTCCCTGAGACACGTGTACGGCGAGCTGGACTTGCAGATTCAAAGACGACCTTCTAAGTAAATGCACAGGAGGTTGAGATAGACCTAGGCTTGGCTTCTTGTAGCATTGGCTAAAGAAATTCTAATGCAAAAATAGGTCTTGCTTTAACTTAGGTGTGAAGACTCAGACAGGACTAGAGGGGGCCTGAGAGTAGAGACACGATATACTTCAAAGACACTCTTTTCCAAACCTAAGCTATCCAGCATGGAAGTTAGTTTTGAATCACTCTACCTTCCCAAGGATTCTGAGCATTAGCTTTAATTAAGATCTAATTAAGCTCTCATAGTGCATAAGAGCAAAAGTTATCATTTATCATCACAAATGGCTACAGCACCAACTATCAGAGGGCTTCACCTAATGAGGAGATTTGCTCAATACCTGCCCTCATTTAAAACTTCTGATTTCACACTCAGCCTTTTGGGGGCAACATATTCCCCCAAAGGAAGGGAAGCACATGATATGGCTCTTAGAATTCTAGTTCCCTCTGTGTTACAATACTTTTCCCAGGAATTGAGCACAGCCTCATTTTTCTTCTTGGCTAAGCCAGGGAAAGGTCTTTCATCTTGCACCTGCAGCCAGAGGATGCCTGCCAAATTTCACAGATTTACCTTGTGAGAAGATGTGGCCCCACATTAACAAATTGCATTTGTGGGAAACTTAATCACCTACGAGGAGATAAGAAAGCAGGTGCAATACTCTGATCTATTAAATAATGTAGTTTTATGGTGCATTTTATAGGTGTCACACTGTGGCCTGATCAGCAGGAACCAATATCCCTTACTTTAACCTTTCTTGGGGTACATAACTAGAAAGTAATGAGGCTGTTTGGGGACTGGAGGAATGAGGAATTAGTCTCCTTAATTAGTGATTATACTTCACCTGTCTCCCTGGGATCATCTCCTTCACACAATGACACAGGCTCAGGTCTTTTGTCAGAGATAGAATGAGCCCAACAAGTTGGAGAAACTGGTAGTTTGAGTGACTAGACACATAGAAGGACCGGCAGCCACTGAGTCTCTCTTCCCTTCATATTGCCTGTGTTGAGATCTCACCTCAACATTCAGGTGCTGAAAGGTAACAGGGACACAGCCCTGCAAGCAGCCAGTGCTGGCCCAGTGATAGAGGGTGCAAATGTCATTTGTATTATATGCCAAGGCTCAACAGACAAGGCTACTGTTATTTATTTACAAGGCAGATTTATGGTCAGAATTTCCCATTGAGAATGATTCGAGTGTGATTTAGGTCAGTAGATTGGCATTTTGGGGGGGAAAATGCATAAGAAGTCAGAATGGCATGCTCTGGTCTATATAACTGCATATCTCAGCCTTTGAAACTGATTTTGAACCTTCAGTGCTGAGCCATGAGGGTTTCTGGGTCTCCTCTACAGGTACACACATATAACTCCATTCAGTTGTACCCCAGCATTTACCTAGCTCTTCAATACCCAATTTTTAGAAATGAAATGCATTTTGCTAGACTGTTAAACTGGCTTAACTTAGTACATTGTTAGTAATGAGAATGTAATAGATGCTTAAAATAAAGTTAATCTGATCATATCTGTATCTGCATAGAAGTGAATGTTGTTAATTTTTAATACAACATAACTAACCAGAACTGCTTGAGAAACCATTCTATCCCTGCAATCGACAACCTGCCCCTGGATAAAAGGACAAACACTTGTCCTTTGAAGAAAATGACTCTAATAGATACTGATGTCAAAGTTAGCTTTCCTCACCTCCTTATTAACCACATTCACTGAAGGAGGAAATTTGTATATGTAATACAAAAACGAGCTTCCAGAAACAGAAAATGCTCCATGAATATTTTCTCATGACCAATTGTGATGAATCAATGGATGGTCAGCATGGAGACCTATCAAAAACAAACAAACACCTGCTGTGGTCTTAGGGCAGGAGGGAAAATATAAGGCCAGTGTATATAAGAGAGCCTACATTCATGCCAAGCCTTGTTGAATGGTTGCAACTCAGATTGGGCCTCAGAATTCTCATCTCAAGGCAGAAATGAATAATTGATTTGAATTTAGCACTCAAGATGAAATCTGTTGGTTATGTCTACCTACCACTTTGGCAAGTGGAACTCCACTCCCCTTGGTAGGTGGGACTCCTTTGGCATGCTGCTATAGTTTGGATCTCTGGTGTCCCCAAAAGGCCACATGTTAAAGCCTTGGTCTCCAGCATGGCACTTCTAGGAGATGATGGAATTGTCAAGAAGTGGAACCTAATGGCACGTCTTCAGGTATTGGGGGTGTGCCCCGGAAGGAGACAGTAGGACCCCAGCCCCTTCCTCTTTCTCTCTTTCCCTTCCTGACCTTGAGGTTGGCAGCTTTGCTCAGCCACGCACCCCTCCATGGTGTGCTGCCTCTTCACAGGCCCAAAAGCAATGGTGTCAATCAATCATGGTCTGAAACCTTCAATAAGTGAGACAAACTACATCTTTTCTCTCTATATTGGTTATCTCAGGTATTTTTCATAGTAATGAAAAGCTGACTAACAGAAATGTCATGGCTATAAAAAAGAATCATATTTTAGCAATGGTAACAAGCAATGCATCTCAGTTAGCAGCAGAGACTGTGAGCTCTAGTTCTCACTT
The DNA here is from genome assembly GCA_020662805.1 of Glaucomys volans. Lineage (NCBI taxonomy): Eukaryota > Metazoa > Chordata > Mammalia > Rodentia > Sciuridae > Glaucomys > Glaucomys volans. Next base: position 285,482 of record JAJEJO010001176.1, read on the forward strand.
GTGCTAGTCCTTGATGCTTTTGAGCAATTCCTTATTTGTGTTTTGAGCTTCAAGACAAAAGAGGGGTAACAATATTTATGTTTCCTCAAGGTTCTTCTGGGGTTTATAGCACATAAACCTTAACAATAACACACACAAAGCAGGTAGATAAGATAGATGGATGATAGAGTCATAGTAGATAGATGATAAATAGATGTGGTGTGTATTTTTTTCAGATAATTTCACCTCACCAATCTTAGAAGTAAATATAGCTATTTCCAACCTACTGCTGAAGAACCTTGATTTGTATTATGGCAAATCAAGCTGGGGGTCAGAGTGAGCCACAAACTTTCCTTTCAGAGAGCCATTTGCTGTGCACTCTTTAATCTCTTGTCTCCTCAGAGTTTTAAGAATGCTGACTTAAGACCAACTTCAAGAGTCGTCGAAGAGCTGCAGAATAACAAATAAAAATATCTACAAATTTATAATAGGAATGTGGGGAGACATGGAGTTTGTGCTAGACTGATTGGCAATCAAAAATTATAGACTTCCACATGGAAGGTCATCATTTATTTATAACTTTTATTATAAAGTTAACAATCAATCGACCCAACCATTTATCCATTTTCCTTTACCACCATCCAGCCAACCATCCAGCCTTCCAACCATCTATCCATGCTTTTTTCCAATTACCCATCTATGAATGGATCAGGCATTGTTCTAAGTCAAGGGATTCAAAGATGAAAAACCCAAGCTCCCTGCCAGAAAGAGTTCAGAAGTCACGAGAGAATCAAGATAGAGAAGCAGAAAAAGTACAACAGAATAAGTATGATAATAAAGATATGCCCAGAATACCATAGTAATGAAGAGGAAAAGGTGCCTGGAAAAGTTTTCCCCATGTCTCCAGGAGCAAAGGAAGAAGGGGTGAAATTGAACCATGAAAAAAGAACAGGAAGTTAGAGAGTGACAGAGAGGACTTCATGTAACAACCTAGAGGGAAGAGTATGCATGGCCTCAATCAGCTTGGTGTGACAAGATGGCATGCGTCTAGCTAGCAGAGGCAGGATCAGGAACAAAGGCATGGGTTGGAGTTAGAGCACTCCCTGGAATGACAATTTGTTCTGATGTGGAGCTGAGCTAATAGTGGTGCTAGCAACAAAATGGATATAGAACTAAAAGTTAACAGTAGCTCAAGGAGCAACAGGCCAAGAGAGTATGGCATGGATGGCCAACCCTCAGGTCAGTGACGATGGTGTGAGATGGGAGGTGTGGCCACGGTTGAGAGCAGGCATGGGAAATGAGACTGACCAATGCCCAGGTGAATGCAAGCAGAGAAGTAGCACATGGGAATCCATCCATGCCAAACACTGGGCAGCCAAGTAGTCACCATGGACAGGACCACTGCTGACCCAGGATCTTGCCCCTAAGGTCATGGTCACTTCTGTCTCCAAGCGAAGCTCTCTGAGTCAGTGCCCAAGAAAATCAGCTGCCTGCAGAGACAAGTCTGCCCTGTCCTCAGCATATGAACTCATTCACCCTCAGCTTCACCTTCATAAGCACCCACTTCCTAGAACAAAAACAAACCAAAAAAGCAACTTTTTAGTGTTTCAGTTAGAAATCACAAATATGTGTTTTAAAAGCACCTCAGTTGCATCAGGAAAAGGAAAGAGGAAATGGTGTTCACCTCACTTGCCAAGAATTCCACTAAGCATTTTCTAACTCTCAAGACAGTGGACATTTTTAGAAGAGACCCAGTGAATTCGCTGCTGATATCATTTACAAACTCCCATAAATTTTCACACTAATTATTGTTCTAGAACTTTAGTAATTATCTAAGCACTGTTCCATCAACCCCAAAACTAACATAAGGTGTCCTAATGAATATTTCCTGTTCGTGAAACACATGCGCCTGAAACAGGACTCCTCTCTCTGGCCTGAGCGAGTTTAAACAGTAGGAAAGTACAGCATGGAAATTAAAAATTACTAAGTAACAATTGGCTGTCTCAAGAGGCAAATTGTAAATGACCATAAAATTATCCTTCACTCTTCCCACCCAGAGGCGGGAAGAGTCCACATTCCCTTTCCTCCCTTGACTCTAGGCAACTCTGTGACTGCTTTGCCCAGTGGAATGTGGTAGAAAAAAATGCTACCTATTATAAGCCCCCACCTGGAGAAAATGGCAACTTCTACTTCTTGTCTCTTGAAATCCTGTCTATAGAAGTCCTAAGTTCTATGCAAAAGCTTAACTACTCTGAGACAGCCTTTCTGGAAAAAACCCACATAGACATTCCAATCATAGTAGCTGAATTCAGCCTTCCAGCTACTAACACCAAGGCAAAAGACTGAGTGAAGACTTTTTGGGCACTCTGGGCCAGCCCACCCATCAGCTGCAAACCCACTATGTGCAAACCTAGAGCAGAAGAAACATCCTGCCAGGACTCACCTAAATTTCTGTCCCATCAAGTTCTGTAAATAATAAAAGTTAAGTCACTAGGTTTGAGGCCATGTGTAATGTTGTAAGACATCACCAAGATACTTAGTCTCACTATCTCAGGGAAAAGAGTAATTCATGGATTAATCCTATTCTTTGCTTTAAATAGTGGTTTTGAGCTTCATTTTTTCTCTCCGGAGAGAGGAGAAACAACATACACACACACACACACACACACACACACACACACACATATAAATACATATATATATATATATGTATGTATGTATCTGTTGCTTTTCTTCAGCAGTCTCCACATATTTCAAGAGACCTAGCATGTGGGCTGGAGTTGTGGCTCAGTGGTAGAGCACTTGCCTCACATGCATGGGGCACTGGTTTCGATCCACAGCACCACATAAATAGATAAAATTAAAGTATTATGTCCATCTACAACTAAACAAAATTTTTTTTGAAAACAGACCTAACGTGTTCTCCCAACTGCAGTGGTATAAATATTGCCAGTTCCTTTAACTTTTCCTGTTAAACTATGGTTTTCTGGTCCTTTCACCATCTTCATGTCCATCAGAATTTGGATGGTACAGGGACAACTTGAAGATGAGGAAGGGGCACAATGATGAAGTAAGACAGTCCTCGTTCATGAAAACTTAAGAGATGTGCCTTCCCATTGAGAACCTCCAAGAGATGCCAGGTCTTCTGTTACCCCCATATATACAAATTCTCTGAGAGGTGAAGTATTTAAGATTGGCTAAATGGACTGGTCATGAGCCCAGTTTTTTTTTCTTCTTGGACATTCAAAACTACCTTGACATATACACATTATACCACTCTAGCTCTATCTATGTGAAACAAAATAGAATAAAACATTTCTGCAGGGGGTTGGTGTACCAGGGATTGAACGTAGGGGCACTTAACCACTAAGCCACATCCTCATTCCTTTTTATATTTTATTTGGAGACAGGGTCTCACTAAGTTGCTTGGGGCCTCACTAAGTTGCTGAGGTTGGCTTTGAATTCACAATCCTCCTGCTGCAGCCTCCCCAGTGTCTGGGATTATAGGCATGAACCACCATGCCTGGCTAAATCATTTATTTTTACTTTAGTTATGCAAGTTGAATATCTTTATGCAAAGTGCTTAGAACTTCTGTACAAGAGTTTCAAATTTCAGATTTTTTTTTTCAGATTTGGGGCTATTTACACAATCATAACGAGCTATTTTAGGGATAGAACCCAAATCTAAACATGAAATTCATGTATGCTTCATATCCACCTTTTACACATAGCCTGGAGGTAATTTTATACACTATTTTAAATAATTTTGTGCACAAAATACAAAATTATTGGGTTTGTTTTGTTTCTGCTGTTGGGAATCAAATCCAGAGCCTAGTGCATGCAGAGCACATGCTCTACCATTGACCTGTACCCCAGCCCCATAAAACAAAGTTTCATGGTGGAATTTTCCACTTGTTGTGCCATGATGGCAAACTGTTTCAGATTTGGGAGATATTTCAGATTTGGGGGTTTTGCTTACGGATGTTCAACCTGTGCCTATACCCCAAATTTACAGCCACTGAAATAAGGAAGGTCAATAGTGGCCTGAAACCAGGAGCTTCAGGTAAGGATGACTCAGAAACTGGCCATGAATGTGTAGCCAGTCACACTTGGCCACAATGGATGCCAATGACCCTAGAATAGTCCTGCCTTTAAAAACGTGTAATTTCATGTTGTGATTTCAGAAGTGTGTTAAACAAATGATGCTTTAATAGTGTGAGAAGGTGTCCTCCGCACCCACTGGTGTCACATTGAGTCAGTCATTCTTCTACGCATCCTCTATCTAGGGGACACCATCCCACTTCAGAGGCCCAACAGGTTTTTGCAGACTCTTTCATTGGAGCTTTGTCCAAGCCCCACAGAAGGCCCCTATCTGATGCTCCTCCCTCCTCCCGAGGTCCCTACAGGAGGCCCTAGTGGTTCATTTCTCTGGCCTGTCCTCATTTTTTCTTACGCTTCTGACCTGCCTTTCCATTCCTTTGTCCTCCAAGGACAGATTCTTACATTTAGTGGAGGCTAACCTTGTGTTCTGAACCATAGACTTAATATGGATTTGAATGTTTTCCTTATCACAATGACATTTTTATTCTCCTGCTTTTACTGATCCTTTCTCATTCACTCATCTTGGGCTGTTTCTGGTCAACTCCCATTTGGCTAGTATTGCCTGTATTTTACACTTGGACAATTGTATCTTCCAGGGACATTCAGATGGCAAGTCCACAACCCCACCAGGTATTTTCTACCCAAACCAAACCCAGTGAGGCTGAAGTGCCCAGAGTGGTGATCTGCTACCACCACTCCTGCTTCTTGATTGTAGACATTACTTTTACTGTAGACACAAAGCTGAGCTCATGAGTGTTATTATTTTGTCTTGACTATAACCATGAAAACAGAACTTATGGCTCCAATAAAGGATTCTGCCTTTTTATGCTGATCATTACAAAGAGATGCTGGGCATCTTCAGTAATATCCCAATTAGCTTTATTGAGTGTGTAATGCTAAAAACCTATATAGATCAACAAAATATTATTATGACATGAAATTAAATAACAGGTATAGCACAATAAAGCATCTCTCTATGATGAAAAGCAATAGACTTCACTGATATCTTTGCTGGCAATGCTAGCCAGAAAATGAAGGTCATTATCCAGGAAATTTAAGCTTTAAAACAGCCCATGCTCACCTAAATAACCTAAATTTGTAAATGTAATATAAAACCATTATAATTCAACCATATTTTTCTTTAATTCTGGCTATCTCCTAAGGAGTCTAATTTAAGGACACCCTGGTATCCATGCATTCTAACTAGTACTAAATGTATCATTCAGTTAGTGCTCAATATACATAAAATAATAACACATAATGAAGTACTGACTATATCTTGCTTTTTGAAAATTAATACTTCAGATAACTAGATATCCAAAAAATTACCTTATCCTTCTTATTAGTAGTAGCATTATTATCAATAAAGTTTGCCACTAAATTACCAGTTGGTCCTCTGCAGAATTGAGAAGTAACAAAGAATCTTGCTGAAATAGTGACAGAAAAGATTAGCCTTGGGCTCTGCTGGTAAAGTGTAAATTGGTACAACCCTTTTGAAAAACTATTTGGCCTTATCTATGAAGTCTAAACACACACTGTGAGCCAGCAATTACAATCCTAGGCTATTTTAGTCAGCTTTTTTGTTGCTGTGACTAAAAGGACCCGACCAGAACAATTGTAGAGGAGGAAAAGTTTATTTGGGGGCTTTTAGATTCTTAGTCCACGGAAGGCCAGATCCATTCCTCATGGCTCAAGGTAAGGCAGAACATCATGGCAGAAGAGTGTGGCAGAGGGAAGTAGCTCACCTGGTGATCAGGAAGCAGAGAGGGAGACTCCACTCTCCAGAGACAAAATATATACCTCAAAGCCACACTCCACCTCCTCCAGCCACACCCACCACTTCAGTTACCACTCAGTTAATCCCTATCAGGGGATTAAAGCACTGACTGGGTTCAGACTCCACAACCCAATCATTTCTCCTCTGAACCTTCTTGCATCATCTCACATGTGAACTTTTGGGGGACAACTCTCATCCAAATAATAATATAGGTATATTGTTTAAAACATGCTATAACAGAATGAACAAATAAACTGACTTATTTGTACAGTTAAATCATATATAGCAATGATAATAAATATATAATAAATATGTTCATAAAATGCAATATGATACAAAATATTAAAATATAAAAGAAGTGCCACCTAAATATAGAGAAAAAGAAGCCAAAGACTAAAAAGTATGCACTGTAACAAGATTCTATTCTTTTAGAGATCAAAAATAGGCAAAACTAATCTTTAGGGTCAGAAGTCAGGATGGTGGCTACACAGAGGAGGGATAATGACTAAACAGGGACATAAAGGCTCCTAGGATACTGGCATTATTCTGTAAAACTTTATTGAAATTTACATTTGTGGTTGTTTTCATTATTCAATGCTGTTTTCATTATTCATTGGTGAAAAGTTGCTCCCAAAACTTAGATGCTGAAAACAACATTCACATCTCACAACTTTTGCATTTAGAAATCCAGTCGTGGCTTAGTTAAGTCCTGTAGCACAAGGTGTCTCACAAGACTGCCATCAAAGTTAGCCAGGGCTGTGGTCTTATCTGAAGTCTGGACTGGGAGATGATCTGCTTTCAAGCTAATTCCTGAGTTCCTCGACAACTTGGTTCCATCTGGCAGAACCAAGGTCTTCAGTTCCTTGGGGCTATTCCTTGGAAGTCTCTCTCAATTCCTTGTCATGAAGTTGTCTCTACAGAACTGCTCACAATTTGACAGCTGGCATCCATCACAGTGAGAGAGCAAGAGAGCAAGATATGTTAAGCAAAACAGAAGCCAAACATCTTCTTGTGACCTAATCTCAGGAGTGATATTTCATTACTGTTCTCATGTTCAAGCTATTCAAAGTGAGTCACATAGTCTATCTCAGAGTCAAGGGGAAGGGATTATGCAAGGGAAAGAGAATTAAAAGGCAGGGATTATTGGGGACTATCTTGGTTATACTTTAATTAAATATTCACCAGGCACAATGTCATGTACTATAATCCCAACAGCTCGGGAGACTGAGGCAGAAGGATCACCAATTCTCAGACAACCTCAGCAACTTAGCAAGGCCTGAACAACTTAGTGAGACCCTGTCTCAAAATAAAAAAAAAAAATTAAAGGGATGGAGATATGGATTAGTGGTTAAGTGCTCCAGAGTTCCAATCCTGGTGCAAAAATAAATTTTAAAAAATAAATAAATAAACTCAGAATTGCCACAAGGTCTGTCTACACAAGTCCTTTGGTTGTGATATTATCCTTCCTTGGCTTAAGAAGTCATCCAGGAAAACTCTGACTCCATTTCTTGAGGTGTTTTTCTCCGAATCAGAAGACATCAAATATCAGAATTCACTTCTTGGTAGAGAACCAAATGAGCCTCTTGACCCGCTAGTCAGAGGCTGAAATTCTCTGGCTAAAAAAAGACAATGCCTAAATGCCAAGAAGGGAAGAGTTGAGATTCTCACATTAGAGACACACCTTAGAAAAAGACCTGGAAAACCAACACTCTTCACTATTAATATTTGGACCATCTCAGTTGGGACGAACACCATTGTGCATAAAAGCAAGTAAAGACAGCAGAGATTGTGGAGCAGACCATATGTTAACACATAGGAAAATACCCTCTACACTTAAAGTTAGGTATCTTCCATCTCTCTTGTGCCTGGGCATGGTTCCCCTGATTTCTACCAAATGTTGACAGAACTTGTGGTATCTGCCTGACCGTTCACAATGATTTCCTTTGCCAAAAATGACTAGCAGCCCCAAATGACTAAAATAAACCCCATTTAGTCAAGCATCTGCTTTCCAAAATGTAAAAGAAGCTCCGTAGTTTGAGTGCACATATTGTTATGTACCTGATGCATTTGATGAATGAATGAATTGTTGTACTGGCCACCCCATGGAGTGGAGAAGGATGCAATTCTCCCTGGTATTCCATAGTCCAGGCTTCTCTTGTCAGCTTGGCTATTCTCATTCAACCACTTTCCATGCCACCCAAATACTAAGGTTCTTTGTCTCCACACAGTTAGTTTCCTTTTGGCCATTCTACCTTCCAAAGTTGACTTAAGCATCAAATCCCAAATACTACCAAAAGGAATCAGGATCAAGGGAGGGTGAGAATCAGAACTTCACTACTAAACATTACACGTTCAAACATATCCCATTGTCCATCTGCTCCCCAGGGAAATAAAACACCCTGAGTCATTCTAACCTGGATTATCCCAACCAAGTGTTTCCAACATCTTACCTATTTTCCCCATGCATGAGAAAATCATTAGAAAATCAGAAATGATCTCTTTCTCTCCTTCTACAACTGTTAAAGTAGCCTTAAACAACTCCACAGAAAATATTCAGAGACTCAGAGCTCCTTGCATTACTGGGATTGGGGTTCAGGTTGAGGTTAATTTAGGGAATTTAGAGATGAAGATATAAAAGAAGAGAGAAGTTGAACTCTGACCTCAAAACCAGGCACCATGTGCTAAACTTGCTATGAATGCAATTTCCAGCCTTAGACCAAATTACCAAAGTAGTAAGATCTCCATCTCGACATGCCAGAGCAGAACCTGGGTATCTAGCCCATGTGTTGGGAATGGCTTTCTGGGGTGGCTAAACTAGGTGAAAGAATAGAAGACATGATTTCTAATGTCACTTCCAAGTCTAAGAATCTGTATAAATTTCTGTATTCAATATGGCACCTACTATTTCCCCATCCACACTCTGAACTGAAATATACTCTGTGTCACTCAGTCTTTCCCATGACCCAGTTGGCTATTATGGATGTGTTTGCCATATGTGCCCATAAATAATAAGTTTCCTGACTTACCTGGGTGAGAATTTAATTCATAACTTGAGCTTCATCCATATGGGCCTTTTAAGCCTACTGTTTTTTATCAGATAAACTTTTGGAGTTCCAAAACTGAAGGATGGAAGAAACAACAAAAAGAGACAGATTTCCCAATTTACTGGCTGGGATTCTCAGACTTTTCCCACAGCACCTGGGGCCTAATTTTTAATGACAATCACCTTCCAATTAACCACCATGGGATGTTAGGAAAATCAGGGAAAATAAAAATCTGGAAGCAAAGAGATGTTGAAGAGTAGACAACTAATAAGAATTCAGACTCCACAAATGACTGTTAGTTATACTAGTTGATTGGAGGACATTGAGTTTTCTAGAAACAATGCTTTTGTAACACAGACAAAAATTCATGGGAAGACATGTCACTCGACCATAGAGACCCACTTCTGGCTAACTACCATCCAGAATACAGAGGAGTTTTGAGGTGGCTAAGAAAAGAAGGCAGGGCTGATGGGAAATGCTACCAGGGAAGAGAGCTGACAGCATACAATGAGATGCCTTTTCCACTAGAGTTGAGAGAAGATCTCCTTCTTGAAACATGGACCTGTTAAGAACCCCTAGGTAGGAAGGAGAGGCCAGAGTGGCAATGAAGTACCTAGGTCCAACCGGAGACACTGTAAAATGGAGACAGCATCTGAAGAAGGGAGGAACCCAATTGTCCTCTACAGCTCATCACCCACTTCATATTGCTCCACTTTTTTCTCCCTTGCAGAATTACTACCGACCCAATGCACTGGAGCAGTGTCCTTGGTCTTTGTGGAACGTGTTTCTCACACTTCATCCACCAGGGGGAGGTGGAGAGTCTTCTGTGGTACAGAACCCAGCTGGTTCCGTCCAGTCTACAACCCTACTAAAGGTCATAGGAAATTGGGATGGTTGTCCTGCAAACAGTAAGGCGTTAAGGGCTGGTGATATAATTACCACTGTCAGTGAGTGTCCTTCATCTTCAGAGAGCACAGGAAATACCAGCCCTGCACAGAATAAGTGCAAGTTCAAATTTCATTCTTGTATCTGTCCCTTGGCTTCCCCTGAAGTAGCTTTCTGGGAAAGAGAAAGCCTTTAATTCCAGATAAACAAATGTCTCATGTCAAATGAAATATAGATGCCTATTATTTCCAAATTCAGGGGGCCTGAAACTATAGTATCAGAGAAATCTGAATGAAAAGAAATGATGCTCTGATACAAAGGAAATTCTGTTCATCTCAAGGGATTACAACTGACACCACCTCGCTTAATATCCAATGCATTGGCACCGAGCACTGAGACAGGGTGGAATTTCTGAGTGAACTGGGAACAAGGAGATGGCCTCGGCAGCCCTGTGGATGCTGCTTCTTTTCTGGGAATCATCTGCCTCCCCTGCCTCCTTGCTCTGCGGGAGAGTTCTCCCTCCCCTGCACAGCTCTCTACTTTGCATGTTCATTTGCATGTTCATGTAAAAATGTGATGTTTCAGAAATCAAGGAGAGCACAAGGAAAACAGATGCATCTGACTGTGGCTGATCCTTAAACGGACCCCAATTAAAATCTGGGCAGTTCTTAGCACAAAAGCAATAGCAACTATAAAGGTCATCAAAAGAATTGTAGATTTGGTTATATTGTGATATTCAATATGGAACAACAAATCCCATCATTATGTACAACTATAAATGCACCAGTAAAACATGTGGAAAAAAAGAATTTAGAACTATATATTAAGAAGATGAAGACAAGAGCCTTTCCACTGACCATGCCGTCATTCTAAGCAAGACTTCACTTAACTGATTTTCATGATAATTCCCTTTTAATTCTTTCTCTT
>JAJEJO010001176.1:304203-325091 GCA_020662805.1 Glaucomys volans
AACTAAAGTTGCAGAAGCAAAAAAAGTAATGAAGAGAAATTTTAAAGTGAATAAGAAAATAACATTTACTGATGAAGGGGAGTTGGTTCAGCAGTGGCCACAGATGCAGAAATCCACTATGAATGATACCGAGGAAGACGATGACACTGGTGGTATCAACTTAAATAAAGCAAAGGAAAGGCTTCAGGAAGAGGACAAATTTGACAAAGAAGAATATAGGAAGAAAATAAAGGCAAAGCATCGGGAGAAGAGACTGAAAGAAAGGGAAGCCAGAAGAGAAGCCAACAAGAGACAAGCAAAGGCCAAAGAGGAAGAGGAAGCCTTTCTGGATTGGAGTGATGATGATGATGATGGATTTGATCCAAGCACACTTCCAGATCCAGATAAATACAGAAGCTCTGAAGAATCAGATAGTGAAGATATGGAAAATAAAATGAGTGATTCCAAGAAGAAGCAGGGAATGAAGAAAAGGAACAACAGTGAAGTGGAAGATGTGGGACCAACAAGTCATCATAGAAAGAAGGCCAAGTGGGAAATCTTAGAGCCTTTGGATACAGGCCTGTCTTTAGCAGAGGATGAAGAGTTGGTATTACATCTACTCAAAAGTCAAAGCTAAATACTTCTGTGCCTGTGTGCTCCTTGATACCTCTGGACATCGTTATGTTGAGAAGTTAGAACACAGTTGACTTTGGGGCCCATAGGAACCATTTGTCCCATTCCCAGAGAACACATTCTTTAGACAAAAGCAATTACATCTCTGAGCTCCTTCACAAGCCATCCATGCTTTGCATCATCACGGAACATATTCAGAGTAAGGGTGGGATATAGTTTCCTGATCTCATTTTGCAATGTGTGCTCTGTTAGATTTTGCGTGTGGGTTCCTACCTTTTCTCACTGGAAATGCTCCTTTGTTTTACTGGCAATTTCTGGAGTCTTATTTCATTGTTGGAAATTCCTGTATCACTGTACAGACGTTTCAGTGTTACTGTTAAAATGACTCTTAATTTTAAGGTATATTTCATATTTCCAAAAAGACAGTGTATGATGGACCAGCCTTGAAAAAGGAGTATTTTTGAATTGAAATGATCATTAATAAACATATTTCCTATTAAAAAAAAAAAACTCCCGTTGGAATGGCAATTATCAACAATACAAGTAAAAATAAATGTTGGCAAGAATGTGGGGGGAAATGTGCAATCATACATCTCTGGTGGGATTGCAAATTGATGCAAACATTATGGAAAGTGGTATGAAGATTCCTCAGAAAACTTGGAATGAAGCACCATTTGACCCAGCTATCCCACTCTTCAGTTTATACTCAAAGGATTTAAAATCAGCAAGCTATAGTAACGCAGCCACATCAATGTTTTTAGCAGCTCAACTCACAATAGCTAAACTATGGCACCAACCTATGTGATCTTCAACAGACAGATGGATAAAAAAAAAAAATGTGGCATATTACACAATGGAATATTACTTAGCCTTAAAGAAGAATGAAATTATGACATTTGCCAGTAAATGGATGGATCTGGAGAATGTCATGCTAAGTGAAATAAGTAATCTCCCCAAAACAAAGACTGAATATTTTCTATGATATGTGGATGTTAATTCACAGTAAGTGGGGAGCTAGGAAAGAATAGTTACTTTGGATTAGGCAGAAGGGAGTGAAGGGAGGGGAGGGGAGTGAGGGAAGGATAGTAGAATGAATAGGACATTATTACCCTATGTGCATATATGAGCACACAACCGGTGTGATTCTACATCATGTACAAGCAGAAGAATGAGAAGTTAAACTCCATTTATGCATTGATGTGTCAAAGTGCATTCTACTGTCATGTATAACTAATTAGAACCAATTTTAAAAATATATTTTAAAAAGTACAAAATACAGGTGAAATAAACTTTAATAAGGTATTGGATTAACTTAATGTAACCAAAATATTATTTCAATATTTCAAAATACCATTTCAATATATAAGCAATATATGATTATTAGTAAGATTGTTTTAAATGTTGGGAAGAATGATCGAAGTTGGAATATATGCTCACATAACTTGATTTTAAGGCTCACTACATAACTACAGTGGTCAAGATAGTGGTGTAAAGATAATCCTATAGATCCAAGGAATGAAATAATAGAGTCTAGATAGAGATCCACACTTACAGGATATATTGAATTTTTGCCAATATACCAAAGAAATTCAATGGAAAAAGCATTTCTACAAACGGTGGTGGAACCACTGGATACTCACATGGAGAACAAGATAAACTTGACTCATACCTCACAAAATTAATGTTTGGAGTGAGTCATAGATTTAAATGTATAACAGCGCTGGGAATGTGACTCAGCGGCAGAGTGTTGTCAAGCATGTCTGAGGACCTCTGTTCAATCCCCATACTGCTCCCCAAAACAGATTTAAATGTAAAGCCTGAAAGTATAAAGCTTCTAGGGAAAACACACACACACACACACACACACACACACACACACACACAGCATTAGAAGTGTGTCTTCATGTTTGGTATGTACATATCTTGTGAACAAGTGATTTGACTTCTGGGTAGTTACATGAAAGAAGTGAAAAATAAATGAACATAAAAAGAGTTATATGTGAATCTCAATGGCAACTTGCCCCAGAAGGGGAAAAAAAAAGAAAGAGAAAAATGATAAACTAATTGTGGTTACATTTATGCAAAGAATTTTCCAGACTCTCAAGTAGGAGATCTGGAAGCCAAGGTCAAAAAGGTAACTGGACACCTCTTGCCACTCTCTAATGTATTTAGAGCTACTTATATTTCTGGCCAACCCCTATAATCCATTTACAGTAGAGTGTCTGCCGTTGGTGCCAATTCCCTACCTTAAGCACTAGTCAAGATAGGTCTGGACTCCATGGGTAATAAGAGCCCACAGGGTGTCTGGACTACCTTCTTAGACACTTGCTTAAGGAACAGTCACTCTGCCAGTTGCAGGAAATTTCATGATGATCATAGTGACTGTGAGGCTGTCCTCTTCGACTTTATTCCTCCTCCTCCAAGATCCAGTCGTGAAGGACCTTAATAGCACTGTGGTTACATCTTTCCATCCTTGTAGCTGAAGATGTGAGGCTTCTCTCAAAGGCTTTGTAGGTCAATTTCTTGTGAGATCAAGTCATGAGATTTCCGTCTCACCTTCTACCTCCCTCATGAGGGTCTCTCTCACCTTATAACTCACCTTTTCTAACTTCCTTTGGTCCTTCTTAGGAAATCTGTCTTTTACATTCATAGATACATAGAAGACCAGCAGGAATCCCACAAAGTCCCCCAAACATTCCCTCGCCTCAAGCATAACCATGACTGAAGACAAAGAAAGAATGGCAAAAACAAAATGATTCCTGACATTTTCTTTTATTAAATTTTATCCCTCAAATTTTTCTATGGCTTTTTACCAAGAAAAGAGATACATTGGTTTTGGTGGCCACACAGGTTGGGTGGTTAGAGAGGAGAGAGGGATGGGGACTCAGCCCTTCCTATACGCCCCCAGATACTACATGCATCCTACCATCTACTTTAAGTCATCTCTAGATGACTTGCAGTACCTCACACATTGCAAATGTTAGGCCAATTGTTATACTCTGTTGTGTAGAGAATAACAACAAGAAAAAAGTCTGTCCGTGTTCAGTACAGATACAATTTTTTCACAAATATTTTTGATCCTTGGTTGGTTTAATCCATGGATATGAAGCCTGTGGGTATAGGGCCAGAGAGATAAGAGGATTATTTCAAGATATCTATTGTGTAACAATGTGGCTAAAGTTAATAATAACTTTGTATTCTTGGAAAGTGTAAAGAAAGTGGATATTATGTGCTCTCGCCACAAAAAACAGTATTTATATTCTAGGGAGTGAGATTGGCCAAGTTATATTGTTATATTGTATGCATGCACAAATATGCCACAAGAAATCCCACTGCTCTGTACAACCAAAATGCACCAATAAAAATATGGAAAAAATAAGAAAAGAAACCATGTGAGGTAATGCATTTGTCAATTCACCAGATTTAATCATTCCGTAATGTATATATACTTTAAAACATTGTGCTGCACATGATAAAAACATGCATTATCTGTCAATGAATAATGAATTGAAAAGACGAGGTAGACTCATTTTGAGTTGCTTTACTATTTCCTTCCCCCCACCCACAGCACCTTAGCTTGCAGGTGTAAACCTAGGAGCTAGAGGCTGTGCTCAGCAAAGAAACCTCAAGTCAACCTCATTGCGTTTAATGTGGACCTCACTGCCCTCCCTGCTTCTGCCCCTTCTTCTTCAGTCTTTGTTGGCAAAGCAGCCACGGGACTCCTCTACTCAAGAACTCTCCTGTGACTTCCGGCTTCAGAGTAAAAGCAAGTCCTGGCTCCAAGGCCCCATGTGGTCAGGTGTCCATTCACCTTTTTGAGCTCAGCTTCCAGATTTGTTTATTTTCTCACTCGACCTCAGTCACCCTCCTCAGTCAGCCCTCCTGGCTGTTCTTTAAGTGTGTCAGACCCTCTCCCGCCTGGAAGTTTGCTCTTGCTGTTCCCTCACTGTGGGAAGTGTTCACCTGGGAGATGGACCTGGTTCCATGGTTCGTATACTCTTCTTCTTCAGGTCACCTCTTCATGGGAGCCTTCCTTGTCTCATCCACCTAAAACTGCAGTGACCACCTGTTTTAGTCAGCTTTTCTGTTGCTAAGACTAAAAGATCTGACCAGAACAATTTTAGGGAAGAAAAGTTTATTTTAGGGCGCACAGTTTCAGAGGTCTTAGTCCACAGCAGGCTGGCTCCATTCCTCAGGGCTTGAGTTGAGGCTGAACATCATGGTGGAAGAGTGTGGCAGAGGGAGCAGCTCACATGATGATGTAGGAAGCAGAGAGAGAGAGAGAGAGAGAGAGAGAGAGACTCCTCTCTCCAGATACAAAATATATACCCCCAAAGCCATGTCCCCAATTCCCACCTCCTCCAACCACACCCTACCACTTCAGTTACCAGTTAACCCCTATCAGGGGATTAAATCACCGATTGGGTTAAGACTCTCACAACCCAATCATTTCTCCTCTGAATCTTCTTGCATCATCTCACACGTGAGCATTTGGGGGACACCTCACATCCAAACCATAACACCACCCCACTGTGTACTCCAACCCCCATTTTCCTGCTTCTTTGATTGATCTTTTTCCTTAGCACTTAGCTCTAAGCATATGATGTATTTTATTTAACTAAATTAAAATGGATTGGTTCCAGAATCCCCTGCAGACACCAAAATCCACAGATGCCCAAGTTCCTTTCATAAAATGACATAGTATTTGCACAGAACCTACATCCATCCTCCCATAGACTTTAAATCATTCTAGATCGCTTATAATACCTAACATGTGTAAATGGTTTTTTAATTATTGTTATACTTTGTGGTTTAGGAAATAAGAACAATAAAAGGAAGTGTGTATACGTTCAGTACAGATGCAACGTTTTCCGCAATATTTTTGATCCTTGGTTGGTTTAATCCCCGGATGCAGAACCCATGCATCTGAGAGCCAACTGTGTTTACTATCCATCTCCCTCAATTAAAATGTATCTTTCCAGAGGGCAGAAATTTTGTCTGATTTGGTCACCACTCTGCACCTAGAATTCTGACACACAGAAGGTGCTGCTGACATGTGCTGGATGAGTAGATGAATCTTGCTACCCCACGGTGGAGAAGCAAGTCGAGCCACAACGTGGGGACACATGAACTGCTCCCCAACGTGCTCTGCTTTGACAGATGCTCTGTGGCTATGACTGAGGTATTGGTGAAAATTGACCTCGATGGCATGTGCTTAAAATTTTTTGTCACAAAGGGACTGAAAGTCATGGATGGGCAATAAAATGGTACAGAGAAGAGAGTGGCCACCAGAGCACCTTGGGAACTATCACTCACCAGGAATGCCATCAAATAACTCATTGGCTCATAGGAAACAAAAGTATAGGAACGTGAGCATCAACACCCCTGTGCTGACATTCTGTATCTTTGAGAGTTGTCTTTCTGGGTGTATTTTAATATTCCCATCTGGTACATAATTGATTTTGATTATGGATTCTTTCACCTCAACACACTTGGTTAGGGAGAAATACTGAATTAATACCAGACCTTGTCTATCCTTGCAGAACGGCATTCTCTCCTTCCAGCAAGTACGAAATAAATAAACAGTATAATCTGAGAGGCTTGTTTATTTGTTTGTTTGTTTGTGATAGGTTAGCTCACAAAATGGTCAAATCAGCCATGCAAACTTGTCTTATTCTTAAGCACTCAGCAGAGAATTGGCTTGTGCATGCTACCTGAGACTGAACCACTTGGCTCTGCCTGACCCACATTGCTACCAAGATATAGAACGATATCCCTAAAAACCCTGCTTTCCCTTTAAAGTCAATCCTTGCCCATATCTGTACCCACAAGAGGAAACACGTTTTAGGATTTGTATCAACATAGATTCGTCGTGCCTATTCTTGAATTTAATTTAAATGGAACCATACAGTGTGTCTGGCTTCTTTGATTCAGCAAAATGATTTTGGGATCCGTCCATGTTACTGCATACATATGTGTAGTTTGTTCCTTTTTGTTGCACATATTTTCATCTTGCTTCATCATCTCACCCAGCATAATCAGGACTTCAGGGAGAAATGCTCAGGCTGGAAGAGAAGAGGTTTTTCTTTTCCTGGATTCCATCCATCTGGAGGGGGGGAGTGGTTATTTTAAGTGTCCCCCAACAGTTGAACCTGGTAAGGTTGAAGCCCTCATCTGAGTGCTTCCGTCATGGTGGGACAGTCCTTTTGTGCCATGAACATGACACATTTTTGGGAATTGTTTTGCAGAACCAAAGTCCTTTGACTCACAAAAATGCTTCCAAATGCTGCTCTCGGGCTCTCCAAATATTTCCAGTACTTCAAATCCAGAGTCATTAATATTGATTTTGAAAGTGAGATGCTCACTACAGTGATTGCCGTGTCTGCAGCACTTGAGGTCTGTTTCTTTGGAAGAACATTGTTTCATGGCAAAGGAGGAAGATGGCTGCATTTTGAGGGCCCTTCTTCTGTCAGTTAACTTCTCCCACTTCTCTTTCAAAGTATTCATTGATGTGTTCGAGGGTAATAAATGACCTGTACCTCTAATGTGGCCAAGACTGGCAGCTTCTATCATGGCCCCATCTGTCTTGGCCCCTCAAAAAGTGGCTAATCCTCTCTCTCTCTCTCTCTCTCTCTCTCTCTCTCTCTCTCTCTCTCTCTAACACACACACACACACACACACACACACTATAGTGAATTTCTATAATTTTATGCTGCCTCAACATCCATTTTGAGTAAAGGATTAACTTTTTCACACAGGAACAAGACTCACAGCCTTGACAGTTCCAATTCTCCACCTCCTCCCAGTTCCTCCAGGGGTTTGATTCAGATAGTTGCCTTGATCAGCCACCTCCTGGTGAGCACCTCCTATGATACAACCTACTTGATTGACCCCACTGACTGTCACACCCCACATGGACTGCTCAGATAGGCCTCAGTGACCACCTCTCAGTCACAGTGTGACTTGGTGGAACTTGTGCCTGTCTGCTCAGTAATACCCTAGACTGGGCCCCAGGGAAGCCTTTGGTCATGGTCAACCTCCCCACCACCCACCTGCTGCTTGAGCAGGCATGTTCTGTATGGCTCCCCTTTCCCCTTGGTCTCATAAGGCATCTGCCCTCTTCTCTGGGATCTGTGAGTAATAAAACTCCTTCTGGTATTTCTTACATTCTGCTGGGCAGCCTCCTCTGTCAACTGTAGGCTGACTTTTCCTCTTACAGATTTGTGGAAAGCAAAGTAAGAATCTTAACTGAACAAACATGCAATGTATTACTTGTAACCCAAAAGACACTCGTTACAAAAAGGGAACTGATCACCCAGGCTTGTGAAGGCCCTGGTCATCAAGCACGTTGGTCATAGTCACACTGCTATTCAGGGGACTCAGAGAATCATACTCCACTGCATATACTAGTCCACGCTCTCTTCTCTCAAAAAAGTGTAATAATTGATTTGATTGAACTAGTCTCATAGTTTCTAAAATTTGGAAAGCTGTCACTCAAAACAATCTCTGGCCATTTATTCATCGGACAGCCTGACATGAGATACAATTTCTCCCTTGTTATCAGCAAGCTGTAAGGGGCTGAGAGTGTAAACTCTTTTTAGCTATCCCAGAAATTCCCATGGAGTCTGCTCTCCTTCCCACTTGGACAAGTACCAGAAGCGTGCACTAGAGATAGCTAAAGAACTTCATGTAACCATATGATCTGGAGCAGCCTTGACCAAGAGAAAGATAATGCAAGCCACATATGTGATTTGGAATGTTCTAGTAACCAAATTGCAGACAAGTGGAAAGAAACCAGCGAAATCATTTTATTAACATATTTCATTTAACCTTTATCCAACGATTACTATTTTAATAGGTAAATGGACATTTAGGGTTTTTTTTTTTAAATGTCTGCTGTAAGAAATTACCAAATTCTGGAAACTGAAACACAGACATCATGGGGGGAGGGGCATTATTCAGTCAATGACAGTATTATTGATGAGATGTCTGATTTTCTTTTTCATCCTGACTTCAACATTTTCAAGGTTCAGTGTGTGGTTTTCATTTAGAGCACGTTTCAGTTCCAACAGGCTACATTTTAACTACTCAGGGGCCCCACTGTAGCTAGTGGCTATCAAACTGGACAGGATTAGTCTAAAGCATGGGTTTGCCACTTGGATGCACGTTGGAATCATCTGGGGAGATTTTTTAAATCCTGATTTTTAGCCCACACAGCATTCTGAAGAACTCAGAGCCTAGGCATCAGGATTTCTTTAAAACTTGTCAGATGATTCTCATGTGTTGTCTCAAGACTGAGAACTCTTGTGTAGGGCAAGAATATATCTCATTCCCACTGTCCCATTAAAAAATACCCACCCCTTAAGAACCAGAGCGACTTCCCTGACGTCAAAGATTCAGTGGTTGTGCTAACTTCAGCATTTAAATAGCAGCTGACTCTGTGTGTGTGTGTGTGTACATACAAATTTGTGTGCACTTAGCTTTCAGCATCTGAAAACCTAGCACTCAGTTTGACTTCTAAAACCTCTGATTGGCTCTGAGGCCATTCACACATGTTCATTTGTCCACCAGATATTCACCCAAAGCCTGCTGTGTACCAGGCAGTGTGTCATTTAATCCTGGCCCCTTCTATACACAGTTGGTGAGAGAAGCTGCTAAGGAAGAATTATAAGGTCAAAATTTTCACTGCGATGCCTGCTGACTCTTCTGGGAACACAGACTGCATACGCATGCGCTTGCATGCGTGGGCACACACACACACACACACACACACACACACACAGAGTTGGACAACACAGCAGAGGTATCCCTAGAGTTTGATCCAGGCAAAGCCACCGCATTCCTGGAAAAACAACTCAGGATGAGCCCATCTTCAAAGAGAAGCTATGAAACCTTAACAGTGACTCTGCAGTGACAACCAAATGGTAAAATACTCCTGACCCCAAATAATCGCAGTCCCTTGAAGCTGCCTGAAAACTTTCACCTGCCTCTGCTTTCTCTTTTTCTGCCTCTCTTTTCTCTCCTCCGTATTTCAGGGTCTCCCCTCTCTCTTAGGAGATGGTGTTCATAGCCTGGAATGGCTGCCATCCACTCTCCTGCTCTCTCAGGTACCTATTATGATTGTTTTCTATACTCTTCAATTCCCTGTCAATTATCTTCTCTTCCCATTCAGTGTACATCTCAACAAATGCTACCAGAATGCTCTTTCCAAATAGAAAACTCCTCCCCAATTTATTCCAGACAGAATGAAATCTAAGTTCCTTAGTCCCACAGTTTATACCTTCCTTTTCTATCTTCTTGCCTTTCCCAACCCATTGCTACGACTGGTCCTTTGGGCAACTAGATTACGCTATTCTCTGATGAGATTCTGCACCCTGCTTCAGCTTGAATCCCTCCCCTTCACACCACTAGTAGATAACTTCATGACCTTTCTCAAGTGCTCCATAATCCTCCTATACTATACATCCTGAGGACGGGATCTGATTTGTGTCTTTGTCTGTGTGTTGACCTCAGTATTAGTCAGGGTTCTCCAGGAAAACAGAACCAATCAATGTGGATATGCAGTTGTTTCTTCATTGCTGTGGGAAACTGGTTCCAGGACCCCCTACACTTACTCAAATCTGAGAATTTTTAAGTGTCTTATATAAAATGGCATTGTATTTGCATATAACCCTCCTATTCACATACCTCTGATATACTTTAAATCACCTCTATGTTACTTATCTAATGCAAAGTGATAGCTATGTGAATAGTCAAACTGCATTGTTTGAGAAGAAAAAAGGTTTTATTCAAATATTTTCCATCGAAGTTTGGTTAAATTTTTAGATGCAGAACCCACAGCTGTGAAAGGCCAATTGCATATAGAAAGAAATTTATTTCAAGGAATTGGTTCATAGAATTATAGAGACTGGCAAGTAAAACATCAGCAGAATGGACAAGCAGCTGAAGACCCAGCAAAGAAAGAGCCACTGTTGGAGTTCAAGCCTGAAGTCTGTGTGCTGGCAGAATTTGCTTTTCTTCCTGAGAAGTCAATCTTTTGTTCTCCGTAGACCTTCTACTGATTGGAAGGCATCATGGAGGGCGATCTGCTTTACTCAAAGTCTACTGATTCCACTGTGAACGAGAATCATCCAAAGGATGGGGAAGGACATTTTCACGGAACTTTCAGAATGTCTGACCACACGTCTGAGAACCATGGCCCGGTCAAGCTGACACATAGAATTAATGGTTGGGACCTCTTTCAGCACCACAAGGATAAAACTATGACTTGTCACCTCTCCAGCCTACTCTTGCATCCCACACATGCTATGCCATGGTGGCTTGCCCATGGCAGGACCTCTGTGAACATGGAATGAGTTGAGTCCAAACAAAGTACACACAGAGGCAGGACTGGGAAAGCAATACACCCCTGTCCCCTGGCTAGATCCCTGAGGTGGTATCCTGCAGAGCTTCGCTTGCCTTTAAGGTCTCCCCAGTTTCCAGGCTTCCCTATAAGTATTTTTTTAAAAAGCTTCAAATAAAAATAATTACCTCTATTCCAAATCTTCCTTAATGCTAAGGAAAAAAACCACAACTTGCAGGCATCAGAATGGCCAGGTATGCTCCTGCTCACAAATGACCATGGAGACCAACAGGAGTCACACAATCTAGATCTAGTTTATTGACCAGGGAACTTCTCCAGGGCTGAGAGGCCCCTCTTGACGCCCCATGGAGCAGACTTAGGGTCAGGATAGCACATAATGAATATGGGCAGACTTGCAGAATGCAGGGCTCACTAGGAAGGGGAACAAGGAGCGAGGGGACCCCACCCCCACCACATTCCGATACTTCTGATCTGCTGGGCAGAGCTAAATAGGCCTTTGGCGTGCTGGTTAGAAATCTCTGGGGGACTGCAGGAAGGAGAGGCAGAGCAGCAAACCCTGCCAGGTCTCCCCACCCGCTGAACACCTCCTTACTGGAACACACAGAGCTCAGAGAGGCTCATTTCCTTTTTTTTCTTTTCCACTAAGACCCGCATGATTTCATAATGGCATTTTAAGCTAGCTGTTAATGTGGGTAATGTAGTTTGGGAAAAAGCAAAAAGGTCCAATTATAAGAATCAATATATTGTGTGAAGGGAGAACAAAAGCCTCAATTAAATATGAAGCAGGGCTTCAATTCCAACCAGAACCAGGCCAAACAAGGAAACTGAAACAGTGGCGTGAGCTGGATGCGAGCGGGAGAGGAGGGAGTGTTCTGGGTTCATTCATCCCTCCTTCCTGTTAAAAGTGTTGCATTGCCTCTGGGAAAATTATATTAGCTGAGCAATCCCAAGCCCAGCCAGCACAGAGCTCAGGATGGGTCCTTAGTAAATATTTATTGACTTAATGAATAAATGAATGGTTTGTTGATGCCCTTCTTTCTTTCTTTTGAATTAGGACTTTCAAACTGTGGCCCCTGACCAGCAGCATCAATAACTCCTGGGAACTTCTTCACAAGGGGAATTTCCCTCCCCCAAGCCTTTAAGGGTAGGGTCCAGAAATCTCTGTTCTGATTCCGATTCATGACCAAAGTTTAAGAACCTCTGTTTCAGGCCAAGCCCAGATTTCAACCAGGAACCTGACCACCCAACAACCACACATTCTTAGTGCTACAAAGATAAAACTGTGATCTGATAGACGCCCTGCCCTAAGCCTTTGGTAGACACTTCTCTGAACTAGTGGCCCTTACAGGGTACAATCCGAAAACTTTGTTCTACCCTACACAATCCTTTTAATGATGGACACAGCTAAGGGCTAAGGTCTTCCTAGCTCCTGGATAAAATCTCCTCAAGACTCATCATTCATTCAGGCCCTCTATGGTAATGAAATTTTTGATCTATTTTAGTCATAGGAACAGTTTCATTCCAGGAATTCAAATATGTATCAAAAGTACTTACCAACGGCTTCCTCCAAGCCAGTGAGGAAAGGTGGGCATAATCCCCTTGCTCTTGGTCTGCCTGCCAAGCTCCTCTGCTCCTCTCCATCCAATCACCAAGCCATCTTGTTTATCCAAGGCAAAAAGGTGCAGGAAAAAGGAAGCGAGAAGGGAAAGCAAGAAACAAGTAAGAGGGGTCTTCCTTGGCTAGGATAGATATGGTGGGCGCCCCATGGGATCCTCCAAGTTCAGCCTCCTTTGTATGGGTTTTGCCTGGCAATTTATGATATTTCCCCCAGCCCCTGGTAACTGTTAGTACCTCCCCTCCTCTTGGTCCATCTCACCCCTGCAGGTAATTCTCTTGACTCTACTCAAAGAACAACCCTCAGATGAGCACCATGCACTCTGAGTCCCTGGGGAAAACAGGCACTTTGGCCACCATCTCTGAGAGTGATGTTCACATTCAAACCATCCACCTTCCCTTATTCCAAAGCCTGGTAGGCAGCACTCAGCACTGTCGTTCACCATCCAGAGGTGGAAACAGACATCAACTTCTGTCTGGGTCCCCGTACCTCAGGAGGCAAACATCAGCTTCCCCTGGTTCCTCCAATAACTATCTCTAAAGGAATCCTCTTGTTGATTTCCAACCTCCTTCCCTAAATTCATAGCTTTTAACTGCCCAGCCTGGAAGGTGGGTGATGGGTAAAGACTGACAAAACTGTTTTAAGAAATCTCCTTGAGCCTGGCGCGGTGGCACATGCCTGTAATCCCAGTGACTTGGGAGGCTGAAGCAGGAGGATCACAAGTTCAAAGCCAGCCTCAGCAACTTAGCGAGGCCCTAAGCAACTCAGTGAGACCCTGTCTCTAAATAACATACAAAATAGGGCTGGGGATGTGGCTCAGTGGTGGAGTGCCCCTGGGTTCAATCCCCACTACTAAAAAAAAAGAAATCTCCTTGACTGGGGTTGCTATAACAAAAGACCATAACCCAGGGTGGCTTAAACACTTAAATTTGTTACTTATAATCTGGAGATTAGAAAATACAAGATCCTGGTGGCATCAGATTCGGAGTCTGAAGGGTCCACTTCCTGGTTCAGACACAGTTGTCTCCTTGGTGTGTCCTCAAATGGCTGAGATAAGAAGCAAGCCCTCTTGGGACTGTTATCAGGAATCCCCCTTATGACCTTATCTAATTCTAATCACTTCCTGTAATGGTTGATCTTAAGTGTCAACTTGACTAGACTGAGTTGTTTGGAAAACTGGCGAAGCCTTTTTCTGGGTGTGTCTGTCAGGGTGTTTTCCACAAAAGAGAAATATGCAAGGCAGCAAACCAAGTGGGCAGGCTCCATCTATTCGGCTGGTGGCTGTGTGGAACAGGAAAACAGAGGAAGGGGAATGCTGTCTTCTTTCTGTGGCTCTTCCCTCTGGAGCAGGTAAGAAGCTTCCCATGGACCTCAGCCTCCAGATTCTGGGCTTACACCATCAGTCCACTTAAAGATCTCAGACCTCTGACCTCAAACTGGGGACTACCCCATTGATCTCCTTGGTTCTGAAGCTTCTGGTTTCTTGGATGGAATCACACTACTGACGTCTCTCCAGCTTGCAGAAAACCATCATAGAACATTCAGCTTCTGTGGTCATGTTAGTCAGCTCTCTGTTACTCTAACAAAATACCTGAGATACTCAACTTGAAATGAGAAAAGGTTTATTTTAGCTTATCATTTCAGAGGTTTCAGTCCATGGCTGGTTGACCCTCTGATAAAGAGGGCCTGTGGTAAAGCAATACGTCATGATGGAAGCACATTATAGAGCAATGCTGCTTACCTCACGGTAGCTTGGCAGAGAGAGGAAGAGGCTGTGATCCCCAAATCCCCTCCAAGTGCCCACCCCCAGTGACCTAAAGTCCTCCAATCAGGCCCTAGCAATCAGTGCCACTGCCTGCCAGGAGCACCACCCACCAGTGACCTATTTTTAACATATGGACCTTTGGACCAAATGGACCAAATCATAGCAGTGATCTTCTAAGTCAAGCATTCTCATACATATATTTTTTCCCATTTATTTTATTTCTCTGGAGAACTCTAATATACTTCCTGAAGTCTCTACCTTCTAATGCCATCACATTAGGGAAATCCGTCATGCAAATTTTGAGAGAATGCATTCATTCCATAGTAGATATCTCATACCTCACTTTGAAATGTGCAGTTGGTTGGCATCCAGGCCTGTGGGATCTCAGAAATTGAGACTGCTCTATTTTAGCATCCTTGTATATTGTACATATAAATAACTAATATTTATTTGGTGCTTCCCAGTTTAATAAAGTACCCCCTGAAGTGATGAGATATGTAATGGCTTTAGAGGAAATCGATGAGATCCATATGAAACAAAGAGAAATGTTTCGAGTTTAGAATTTTAGAGAAAGATCGCTTTCATCTGGGGGGATCAGGTTTCCGATAACAGCTATTCATAGCACTATAGGATTTTATTCAACCTACCAGGAAACATTCTCACCCCAAAACTTCAACAAATGAACTCTCAGGACAGCTCAGCCACTCAGGCCACTGCTGTCCTCCTCCTCCCAGCCCCACCCAGCTACCCCATACTCCTGCCCGCTCATTCCACCTTACCCGTGATACTTCCCAAAATTTGGAATTCACCCAAGGTCCTATTTGAAACCCTCTTAAAACGCACACCTGCTCCCAAACCATGACTTTGGGGGATCTATACAGTTAAATAACAGTATCTCTGATCTATGTCTGAGTTCCTGCTGCAGGAAAGAGAGAAATGCAGAAGCAACGGAGTCACATCACGGTTCCCAACTGGCAGCAGACCACCCGTGGCCGGTGGGCAAACCATTACCTTCTGGCCTTCATGGACACACCTCAGACCCAGTCAGGTCTAAACTCCAATGCAACAGAAAATACTGGTGCTAAGGTTTCAATGTGCGTGTCTTCTCCAAACTTCATATTGAAATGTAATGGCCAGTGTAACCATATTAAGATGGGGCCTTCAGGAAGTGATGATTCAAAATCATGACAGTGGTGTCCTTGTGAATGGGATCAGATGCCCTCATGAAAAGCTTGGTGGAGGGAGTTTGTCCTTTTTCCCTTCCACCTTCTGCCATGTGAGGACACAGTGTTCCTCCTTCCGGAGGACACAGTTCTCAAGGCACTATCTTGAGATCAGAACAGACAACAAACCTCCTGGTGCCTTGATCTTGAACTTCCCAGCTTTCAGCACTTTGAGAAATAAGTTCCAGCGCTTTATAAATTACCCATTCTGTGGTGTTTTGTTATAGCAGCCTAATGGACTAAGACACCTGGGGATATAAATCTGTTCCCAAGACCTCACCTCTTTTCTGTCCCATCCAGAGAGCACTGCTAATTGCTTCATTAATTAAGTTCAGATAAAATTTATGACTCAACCAGAATTCAGAAGAACCTGGATATGTGGACCCTGAAGAAATTTATCTGCCCTTCGGCACTGCGGGTGTCTCAGTTGTAAACCCATCTCAAATGTGCCATGATTCTGTGATCCACCATTCAGCATACCTCTGCAGAAAGGAATGCAGAACGTCTATACTTAACCAGAGATTTCAAATATTGATAAAGTTTGCCCCTTGCTGCCCAGACCCTGGCCAGAAAACATTAAGCGTTCAGGAAAATGCATAAAGCTAATTGCTAAACAGCACTCCAGAGTTGGACTCTCCTTAAGGGGCCAGTAAATGGAGCATGTGAATAATTTTACAGCACAAATAAAATTGCCTCCAATTGTATAGCATATATTTTCTGTAATGCTTAAAAGTGGGTTGATGGTACCTCCTGCAGGTTCTTCCTCACCGCCCTGCCCTCTCACAATTTCCCTGTAACTATTGTAAAGGCGGGATGGCCAACCTTGACCTCCTAATGCCAAAGAATCTGAGGTTTTCCCAGGTTTCCATCCTCCCCCATACCCACTCGCCCCACTCCTCTCCGTGGAAGCCCACTCGTCTCTTGACAACTTGTCTGATGCTCCTTCTTTGAGTCCTTCAGCCACATAAGCAGCTCTTTCTCCAAATTTCCATTCTCCCTACCTTACCTCTACTTAGGGAACATCCCTGTCCAGGCCATCTCACCAGCCCCACCCCTCGCCTGAGCTTCCATCCAAACCTGCTAAAACCCCAGGAGATATCTCCATACTTGGATGCAGGGCATTGACCCCCTTTCCTATTTTGGGAGACTTCCAAGATCTAATGAGTCTTGTTTGGGGACAGAGTCAGCACACTACTAAAAGTAAGTCAGATACAGTTGCCCTGGATCCTCAAGGAACATGTTCCAACCCTCCAGGAGATGCCTGAAACCAGAAATAGTAATAAACCCTATAGATGTTGTTTTTCCTATACATTCATATCTATCATAAGGTTTAATTTATTAATTAGGTACAATAAGAGACAGATACCAATAATAATAGGGCAATTGTAATAATATGCTATAATAAAAGTCATTCTCCATATAGACTTATATGTACACTTTGACTTTATTATAAACTTGTATTAATTGTACATATTAATGGGATTCAGTGTAATATTTCCAACACATTCATACAGCATAGACTGAGTAAATCCAGTCACCCTTTCCCCATCATTCTTACCCCCTGCACCTTTGCCAGTTCCTAGCAATCACTGTTCTACTTTGGGGTGGTTTTCTTGTTGTTGGTGGTGTTTTTTTGTTGTTGTTTTGTGTTTTTGTTGTTTGTTTGTTTTGCTTCCACATTTGAGGGCACACAGTACTGTCTTTCTATGTCTGACATTTCACTTAACATAATGCCCTCCAGTTCCATCCATTTTGCCCCAAATGGCAGGATTTCATTCTTTATGGCTGAATAATACTCCATTGTGTGTATACCATATATTCTTTATTAATTCATCTGTTGATGGGCACTCAGGCTGATTCTATATATTAGCTATTATGGACAGTGCTACGGTAAACACAATGTCCTCTGGATATGGACCCAGCAGTGGAATAGCTGGATCACATGGTAGATCTATTTTTAGTTTGTTGAGGAGCCTCCATCTGTTCTCCATAATCAGCCTTTCATTTTAAGTGCACATGACTTAAAATGCCCATAGCACTATTTTTTGTTGTATTAACAAAAAACTGCTCAAAATCTTACATAAGGGCTCCTTAATTATACAGTGTAGACTCTAAGCACTTTAGTATAACCCAGAAGTCAACTGACCCTCTGTCCTTAGTTTTTCCCTTCCTCAAGCTGGTATTAATTTGTTAATTTAACATTAATAAATTGATAAATTAATTTGCCTGGTATTAATATAGATAAGAGCTCAGACCACCCTTGGTTTTCCCCAAATACAACAAACATTACCAAGTGTTGAACAACTCAGACCTTAAGAACACCATAGGTATGTGGACCAGGAGCTCACAGAGCACGTGTTAGTGGTCTGTACTGGATGACTTGCTCCTGGGTCCTTTCAGCCATGCAGCCCTCAATGCAAGGGATTTTCTCCTTCCACCTGGCCCTTTCCCCACCCAACACTCAATCCACCAGGCCTGTGCCCCCTGCCTGATGCGTCATACTCCATGGAAGCAGCAAGTGGTTATGAGCGCGGACTCATGAGCCAGCTAGAAAGAACTTAAACCCCAGTTCAGTCACTCCCCGTCCAGCATCCTTGGGCACCTTACCTCGTATTTCTTGGTTTACCTCTGTGTGTGTGTGATGCCACTCTGATCAGTAAGATGAGAATAACAGATTTCACTTTGTTAGGGTCTTTGCGAGAAATCAATGGATAAAAGGATGGACGTGAAACACTTGTGGTGCTGGCGCTGTGCACATGATCACTGCTGTGACCTGCTCCTGTCCCTCCCAGTCCCGTCAACAAATAGCTTGTCTTTGCTTAAGTAAATTGGAACTGGGTTCCTGTCTCCTCCCCATAAAAGCCTGACCCTTAAAAGCATAAAGATCGTAAGAGACCCAAAAGACCCAACCATATGGAGTAGACTTCATTTTCTAGTGAGTGGGTGAAGCTACGTAAGAGTCTTTAGCGATCAATTATTTTTTTGACCTTCGGTGTCACCTTAAGCATTGGAAATTGAAAAATATCAATTTCATAATTATCAAAAATATTTTATTGCTGAGATTTTTCTGCAACTGTCCACCAAAAATAATGTGATCTCCCCAAGCGTCTGGTTCACTTACTTTTTTCTTAAATAATTTGTAACCAGGAAACATTTCTAAAATATAGAAAAGTACTAAAACATAAGCAGACAACCTGAGTTCGTATCTAAAATGCTTACAGTTTGTCTTCTGGGACAGGTACTTAACCCATTGGGAATTGTTTTTGTAGCTAGAGGTTGGAGTCTAATTGAATATTTTTCCCTATGCATTACCAATTGTAGCTACATCATTTGTTCAATAATCCATCTTTCCCACAGTAGTTTGCAATACCCTCTTTGCTGTTACATTCCCAGGTATTCGTGGGCCAGCTTCTAGATTCCTCATTCTCCTACATGACTTGCCTGTCTGTCACTTATACCAGACAGCTCGTTTTCATTATTAGAAGCATACATCCATGCACTGCTTAGTGACCACTGGTATCTGCTCTCAGAAATGCATGGCTGGCCAATTTCAGTTTTGCACAAACATCTTAGAGTGTGCTTACACAAACCTAGATGATATCATCCACTACACACTGAGGCCACGTGTGTGCCATATGGCCTCAGCATACATACGGATATGCAGTCCATCCCTGCTAAAGGCATGATGGACAAACAACACAAGATTAAATCAAGAGCAGAGAAAAGGATTCCATCGAGAGATGCAGTAAACACAAGACGGATGAGGCTACTGCTGACATAACACAGCACTGTTTTACAGGAAAACTTGGGATTTGTAAGTCGGAGTACACTCTAAAATCATGTTTGGAAGTTTAGTACAGTGAATATAAGAACTAGCAACAGACATCTGTAATTACTACCAAATATTATGCAAAGTGCACAAGTGTAAGTGCTAAACTTTTAAATGACAGGCAGCATAGTAGGGCTGTTGCCACCAGCATGAACACAAATTCTGAGCAATCTGTTGCATTACTGGCAACAGATACATTGCATTGCTATGATCTTAGGCTAGCTATGATACCACCAGCTGATGGGAATTTTCAGCTCCCTCATAATTTTAGGGGGCCACCGTGGTGCACATGGCCTGCCACTGACATAACGTTGCTGTGAAGCACAACCATCTTCAGCTCTCAAACCTCCCCTTTTCAGTTTCTGTTGCTTCCACTTTCACTTTAACTGCTGCACTACTGCTTTCCAATTTTTTTTTTTATTGCGTTTGGTCCTTTACTGTTTTCTATGAATTTTTTGAGAAGCATATGGAGTTCAGTGAAAATTTTTATTAGAATCTTTTTGGTGATGAATAGGATTTTTATTGGAATCATTGATTTTATAAATTGGAGGAGAGCCAGGCATGGTGGCCCACACCTGTAATCCCAGTGGCTAGGGAGGCTGAGGCAGGAGGATTGCACGTTCAAAGCCAGCCTCAGCAACTTAACAATACCCTGTACCAAAATAAAAAGTGAAAAGGGCTGGGGGTGTGGCTCAGCAGTTAAGCACCCTAGGATTGATCCCTGGTACCAAAAAAGCAAACAAACAAACAAAAAAAAACTATAAATTGGGGGAGAATTAGAACCGTGGCAATGCAATCTTCTCTTCTCATCTTGAGAATATGGTGTTTTAACATTTATTTGCATCATCCTTCCAAGTCTTACAGTAGAGATTTAATTTTCTCTATAATGGTGTCATTTTTCTAGTTATATTCCTGATAAACTTACAGTGTGGGATAATACTGGTAAGTATTATCCTTTTTAGCATCACGTCATCAATCATTGTGTTAAGAAGGCTATCAATTTATGTGTATCAACCTATATCTAACAACTGTTAAATGTAATTAGTGCCAATGGATTACCTAGAGAACTTCTTGAATTTTCCACATAGACCTTCATATCATCTGAAAAACAATACCAATTCCCTTCTCCCTTTCCACCCTCCTCTTGTTCTGCTGTGTCTGTCTCATTGCTTCGCAAAGGCCTTCGGTATAAAACCCAGTAGAAGCAGTGACAGTGGACACCTGCACCTTTTCACCAACTCAATCTAACGGGTCATCCTATGGAACTTCTCTTTTTTCTTAACTTCATTAAATGTTTTTATCTTGTATGACACTGATTTTTTTTCCTAGCAATTCTGGAGATCAAACCCAGGGCCTTGTATATGCTAAGCAAACACCCTACCTCTGAGCTACACCTGGAGCCCTGGACTGTTGAATTTTAGTCAATGGTTTTCCTACCCCTTTAGAGGTCATCATATCATTTCATCTTTAATCTGGTCCT
>JAJEJO010001176.1:325491-354314 GCA_020662805.1 Glaucomys volans
TTTGAGTTGAGTTTTGTACAGGGTGAGAGATATGGGTTTAGTTTCATTTTGCTGCATATGGATTTCCAGTTTTCCCAGCACCATTTGTTGAAGAGGCTGTCTTTTCTCCATTGCATGTTTTTGCCTCCTTTGTCAAGTATGAGATACCTGTACTTATTTGGGTTTGTCTCTGTGTCCTCTATTCTGTACCATTGATCTACCTGTCTATTTTGGTACCAATACCATGCTGTTTTTGTTACTATTGCTCTGTAGTATAGTTGGAGGTCTGGTATTGTGAAACCCCCTGCTTCGCTCTTCTTGCTAAGGATAGCTTTAGCAATTCTGGGTCTCTTATTCCTCCAAATGAATTTCATGATTGCTTGCTCTATTTCCATGAGGTCCATCATTGGGATAGGAATACGAATAGGAAATGAAGAGATCAAACTATCCCTATTTGCTGATGACATGATTCTCTATCTAGAAGATCCTAAGAATTCCACCAGAAAACTTCTGGATCTCATTAATGAATTCAGCAAAGTAGCAGGATATAAAATTAATGCTCATAAATCTAATGCATTTTTATTCATAAGTGATGCATCCTCTGAGAGAGAAATTAGGAAAAGTACCCCATTCACATTAACCTCAAAAAAAATAAAATACTTGGGAATCAATCTAACAAAAGATGTGAAAGACCTCTACACTGAGAACTACAGAACACTAAAGAAAGAAGTTAAAGAGCATCTGAGAAGATGGAAAGATCTCCCATGTTCTTGGATAGGCAGAATTAATATTGTCAAAATGGCCATACTTCCAAAAATGCTATACAAATTCAATGCAATTCCAATTAAAATCCCAATGAAAATTGTCTATTCCACCAAGCCTTCAGATTTATTGGACAGATTATCTTGTGATTTTGTTTTTAAATCTATGTAGTTGCTCTAGTTAGAACTTTTACTTTTTTAGTCACTTTTGGTGACTTTACTAATTTTAAAGCTAAATCTATTATTGTATTAAGTTTTTTTCTTCAAAGAAATAATTTTGGGGTCATCTTTAGTGTTAATTTCCTATTTCTTTAATTTCTGCTCTTTATTATTTCATTCCTTGAACTTACACTGTTATTTTTTAAACTCCTTGAGTTGTATGTTTAATTTGTGATGTTTTGGTCTTTTTTTAACTATCTGCATTTAAGGATATGATTTTTCTCTACATATACTTTATAGTATATATATATATACTATATATATAATATAGTTATATTATACTATAATATATAGTATATATAGCATATATATAATATATATATTAAACATATTATATATTATAACCTCAAAGTTTTGATACAAAGAGATTGTTTTGCCATTCATTTGTAAAGATTTTCTAATTTCCATTGTGACTTCTATTGACTCAAATCATTTAAAGGTATGGTTTTCAATGTCTATATGTAAATTTCTAGTTTTATTGTATTCAGATGACAGAATGTTGATATCAACAGAGAATTTGCATGATCTAAATTTCTTAGGATTGTTGAAACTTGCTTTATGGCTTATTAAATACCCAGGCTTATTGTAAAGATTTCATGTAGATATTAAAAAGAATGTGAATTTTAAATGTTAGATACATGATTCTGTGTATGTAATCCAAATCTTTCATGTGTTTATTATCTATGAATGCAATCTGACAGTTTCTAAAGGAAGACACTGGAATCTTCCACAAATATGTGGATTTGTATAGATCTTCCTATAACTATATTGATGTTTGCTTTATTTATTTTAGTGGAATTTGTTAACTGCATACAAGTTCAGGATTAGACTACTCTCTGGTGAATTATTCCTTTTGTCTTTGAATAATGGCTTTGTCTTAAATAAAGCTTTTTGCTTTAAAGTCCAGTTTGTCTGATAATATTTCTGAACCAACTTTCTTTGAGTTAGCATTTGTTCTGAGACAGTTTCCACCCTCTATTTTTCAATATTTCTCTCATTAGGTTTTAGTTACGCGTATCTTATGAACAGTATGTGGCCAGTCATGGTGGAATTTACTTAATCTAATCTAAGTGTATCTCATTGTAATAGATGCTTCATTTTTTTCCTTCTACATTTTTGCTATTTTTAAATTTTAACTTATTCCTATTAATTTATTTTATTTTTTCTACTTAACCATTTTTTTTAAATTTTTGTTCATTTTTCTCCTCTATTCTTCCTTTTTTTTATGCTTACCTATTTTTTCCCTCTACTAAGTTGGAAATCATGTATTCTATTTTTATTATTTTAGTGTTTTCATATTAAATACATAATTGTTTTTAAAGCAGTGGGCTAGAGTTACTATTTCCACCTGCTTTCTGAATAATCCAAGAATCTTTGGCCATTTTAAATCCAGTGGTGGTTACCTTCTCCCTCCCATCTTTCCAATTAATGTTGTTTTTATTTTCAGTTTCATGTTCTTTTTATTCCATGCATAGTCATTGCCATTGTGATGGACATAGTTTTTAATCTAACCTTACATGTTCCAGTTTCTCAACTCACTAAGATTTTTCTCTGTGATATTAGCACTACAATTTCACTACAGTGTTGCTATGGCCGGCTCATTTTTATTCAGCCTACATTTGATTCTGAATTTCTTCAATGTGAGGTTCATCATTCTTGAATTCTGATAAAATCTTCTACCCTAATTACACTGTATGCCTTATTCTATTCATTCTTCTAGAATCCCCACCAGATACACGATACCTTCTTATTTTATCCTTCATACTATTAATTTTGCCTTCATATCTTCCAACTTTGCATCTTTTTGTTGCATCCTGGACAATTTTTAGCATTGTCTCCCATGTCATTAATTCACTCTTCATAATTGTTTTTATAAAGAGTTCTATTAATATAACTATATCTTTTCAATTTTATATCTTGAATAAGCATCTTATTCAAATCTTTTCAAATCTTTTCTGTTCTTTTCTTAGGATATCAATTGTTTTTCAGGTCTTTTATTATTTAACACACATTTATTTTTTAGTCTTTTCAGGTAATCTATTATCTTAAATCATTGGAGAATCTAAGCCTTCTATGGATGTCTTCTGATCATGGCCTACTACTTCCTCATCAACTGTGTAATTTAAAGTGGGTCAATTTTAATTTAAACTTGTGTTGTGAGAAGGCCCTGTGGCCTGGGTTATGGCTGCACCCATCCAGAGTGGAGATGGGTTTGGTCACACAATTCTAAGCATGTCAGCATCCCCAGATGAAAGTTGTATTAATATTTCTGGGTTTGGCTTGAGGTTCTGATGGCAGGTGTGATGAAATTGGAAACCCAAACTTCTGCAATTGTTCAGTTTGTGTTCTAGAAACATCAGAAGAGACCTGTCTTTCCTATGCAGAATCTGATAGATAAGGACCAGCTTTATTTTCCCCTTCTGTTCCTCTTTTTAAGTTCGGTTCCACTTTTTCACTGAGGTTTCAGCCCTTCAAAAGCTCTACCATTATATCAGGGCTGTGTAGTTGCAAATGTCTGCTTCACACAGAACAAAGCTTCAATCTCTGTTCCTATGCGGGCAATAACACACAAGCTCCTAAATTAACAAAACCAATATACACACCCCCTCCCCAGAACATCACAGCAGCTGTTCACACCCATATCACTCTGGGTTTTCAGTGTCTTTCTGTCATTGAAACTTTCTTTATCCCTTTTGAGATATTCTCTTTATAAGATCGTTTGTTACTTTTTCATCCACTTATCAACACTTATATCAGAAAGGCTTCAGATCACCTTAGCTCTTCTGACTGCCAAATACAGACTTTGCTCATTTTGCTCAGATTTAGGCTTACCCATCTGTAAAAACTATATCATGGAAAAATTAAGAAATACTCAGGGAAACTTTTTCACTCATCGTTTCCTACCAATCATTGATTATTTTCAATAAAACCACACAGACTTTGTGGGGAAGCAACAGTTACGTTTGTCATTGACAAATTGGTTCCAATTAATATCCTTTAGGACTAATATCAATATCAATCATTTGAGGCAAACTTCCTATATAAAGTTACTAAGGAAGTAGTAACATAAATAAAAACATTTGGAGGAAAATGATGTCTTCAAGACCAGATGTGAATTAGTGATGACCATTTAGGAGTATATTGTAATAATTTTGGTCATTGAAAGATAGAAAAGAAAAAGTGTGAGATGTCACTATGACAGGGAGATGTGAGAGATGACACCTAGTGATTTGGACAGATGCACATTTACCTTTCCATGTTAAAAAATGGCAGATGGAACCACATCTTTCTTTGAAATTCCCTAAACATATTCGGTCATGCATGAGTCATCTGGGTCAACAGTGAGCCACATACATGGTGGTGCTCCCATATGATTATGATAGAGCTGAAAATTTCTTATAACCTAGTGAAATCATAGCCATCATTTTACAATCAAAAACAGTGCACTGTGTTATATTGACAGCTCAAACATCTCCTGTTTATTACACCTCCTGCATTAAGAGGTCATGTCAAGCGATTGCCCTAGACCATGTAGGTTTGTGTTCAATACATTCTGTAATGTTCACACAACAACAAATTTCTCAGCATTACTTTTCATAGAACACTGTACTGTCGTTAAGTAATTCGTGTCTGTAGTAAGTGTTAGGTACTGTACACAGTTGTCCTCCATGATGATCCATATTCTTGTCTGCATACATTTCCAAACCTGATTAAAACAAATCCCGGCAGCTTTAAACACCATATGTAGACTTGCATTTTTCTTTTACAAATACGTTTTTGTGCAAGTTGATCTTTTCATTAGAAAAGACTCCTAAACGTGTGATTTTAGGATAAGAAACAGACATACAACTATACGTTTTACTTCAGTGCCTAGCTGCCCGCTAGAAATTTGTGTTAAGTTAAACTTTCACAGCCATGACTGATGGCCATGATGGTGCCCTTTCCCTGGGAGACAAGAACATATGCAACTGCAGGACCATGAGAAACCAGAGTCTGAAGGCCAGTACACATTACTTATGTTCAAAAATTATGTTTTCCCTGCCTAAAAATCAATGCGTTCAGAATGCATTGAAAATATGAAGAAAGATGAAATCATTTATAATTTAACAACCCAGGTATCCCTGCTGTTAATGTTTGGGTTTCTGTCTTTTCAGATTTATGTTTTATCCCTTGCTTATATTTATATAAAAATGCTGCCTTTCTATTAAAAAACACAAATACACAAAATTGTAAATAAGTAAATATAAAGCACAAGTATGGAAGAAATTTAAAATTACAATAGAGCACATGTATAATATCATGTTTAATACATTAAATTCACAACAAATAGTCCAGTCTGCAAAAATAAAAGCTTCCAAAACTGCTCATGAAGTTGCAGCTGGCGTAGAATAATAAATTTAAGAAAATATGTAAAAAAGAAGTTTGTCCCCCAAAGGGCTCTGGGTTTAGAACATTTTACATGGAAACTCCTCAAACCTTCAGGAAATAGAATTCCCAACTATACAAATAGCTCAAAGGCTAGAAAAGGAAGGAGGGGAAAGACAAATGGTTTCAGAAGCAAAAAACTCAGAAGCAACAGAGTAAAGTTGGAATATGGACTGCTCCATTATTATCCTGCTATGTGATGGCACAATTATTCTATATGTTACTGATAAAGAGGTCACAGATCTGTTCTCTCAAACCCTATTTTATCTATTTAATTGGGAGGGTTTTTTCAAACTCTTTTTAATAGCCTTGCCCTCAGTCTAACATTTCTAGTAGTCAGATACAAACTTTCCCTTAGGGTGGGTATGGGTAGCTCAGTGGTAGAGGGGGTGCTTGGTGTTCAATCCCCTGTAACCCCCTAAATCATCTGTTTGCCTTTCAAATAGATTCCACTCTTTTCCAGTGAATACCATGTCACATGACACACTGAGAAAGATCACTAAAATGTGGCTTCCATTGAAAGATACTTTGTTACAAATTTACATTTATGCCAAAACTTTCTATGACTTCTCTCCCATAATTGTAGAAATCCAGTGACTTTATCTTTTCCTTCTTAGTTTGAAAAGTTCTAGATATCAAGTTAAAATATTCAGTTTATTCTATTCAAGGATGATTAATCATGATTATAGTCTTTTTTCACTTCTCTCTCTTTTTAAAATTTCTTCAGCATTACATTTAGTTAAATGACAATTGCCTGAGAACAGATTGTTTGTCTCCTCCTCTGATGTCATTTGTCTAACTCAAATGTCATTTCCCCCTAGTAGGTGAAACATGGCTTCCAAGCTTCCCTGTACTAATAACCTTAAAATGTCTATCATAAGTAATAACTGCAGCCTACTGGCTTAAAAGTCATGAACAATGCTAGGCAGAATTAAAGTCTTTTCTAAAAGGTACAATTTCTCTGAGGTTTAGAAGGAAAAATATCACAATGGATAAAATTATCTGCCCCTCAAGAAGTCCTAAAAGACTAGATTTCTTTTACTTCAAAAGCCCTTTATGAAATTAATGTCTTACCTTGAAATTCTAAAATAATCTTATCTTTTATACATATAATAAATGCTCAGCCTATTAATGCTCAGTGTTATGATAATATATGCTCTTTGAAATCTAAAGATGAAAGGCATTCAACAGAGCACAATTTCATTACTATATCTTATTACTTTTTTGCATATAATGCTGCTGTTACCACTTCTGCTAGAATGTTTTGAGGCACCAAAAATAAAATTTAAAAATAAGAAGTTACATTGGAAAACTGAGAAGTTCTTTCTTCTTTGCTTCTTTCCACCGACCTATAAATCTTGGAGCTCACCCTGATGCCAGTACATGTAGCTACACTCATTCTTTTTAATGACTGCTCAGCATTACTCCATAGCATGGAGGGGTAATTAATGAACACTCTTAATTTTTCACTGTGACAAATAATTATGCAGCGAACAAAAAGATACACATATAATTTTGCATATGTGGAAGTATTGTTGCCGAAGAAAATTCTAGAAGTGGACTTGCTAATTCAAATAAAATGAATTCTTGTTTTGACAGATACTGACAAATGATTTAGAATAAGACCATGTAAAGGTAAATAATTTGGAAATTCAGTAGCATACAAGAAACATATTATTAAATCCATGGCTAAGCCAGCTCCCCCCAAATAAGGAATTTTCCAAAGGGAGGAAAAGTAAACGTGAGAATTTTAGATTAAAAAGCATCTGAACTAGTTTTTGCTCTGACATTGACCTCCAAACTCTTGTGACCTTAAACCCCATTTTTAAAGTTTCATGGATCATGGAAAACAGGCAGTAAAACCCAAAGTAGGATTCAAATAGAAAATATTCACATGAGGTTGGGACTTCAAAGACCTTCAGGTTCCTATAAGTATGGACAAGAACAAAAACCTTCACTTGGAAACTTTCTCCTCATGATTCTGATACTTGATAGAAAGTGGAACAAATCACATTCCATGCCTGTATGACTATGTCAAAATGAACGCTAATATTAAGTGTAACTATATTGCATTAATAAAAACATTAAATATTTTGTTAGAAAGAAAGCAATGTAAATTACCATGAGAATTTGTAACAACAAACTGGAGTTCACATAGTGTGGAGCCCAAGTTCACACAATTTGTGTAATAAAAACAAATTTCCAATGCATAATCTAATTTATTGTAATCTAGGTTAATGAGCATCTCCAGGGAACTAACAGAAATAAATGCAAATCCTCTATAAAGGAATGTAACTTCAATGCAAGCCCCAAAATACTTCCAAATATAAAATTCTAAGGAATAGGTTCATAGTTCAATGTCACTCATCAGAAACATACATGGAGAATAAGCAATATGAGTGAAAGTCAGTGAGGAAAATAAAAATAGCAAACTCAGAATTACAAATAGTTCTGAATATAAAATTCTTATGCTTAACCCATGATAATAAATGAAATTGAGGCTTCAAAAAGAATGCAATAGAGCCTTTATAAATATAAAACTCAAGGAAGACTTAAACAGAAAAATGAAAAATAGCTGAAAACTGAACTATTGAATTGTCAATGGATCCAGAACATACTTTAGAGAGACTGCAAGATGAAAAATATAATACAGAAATAAACAGATGTGGAGAATAAAAATAAGACATATCTTACATTCAATTGAAATTCCAGAAGAGATAACAAATTGATATTACTTAGAAAACCAGTACTCACAGAGATTATGACACAATTTTCCAGAATTGTTGGAAGACTGCAAATCTCATAAACAGAATGATTAAAGAATCTTAAGCAAGATAAATAAAAAGGAATAGACAGCTAAGGACATTACTCTGAAAATGTAGAACATCAAAGACAAAACGAAGATCTTAGCAGCAACCAGAGAGAAAAGACATGTTCCTAAAAAGAAAGACAGATTAGACTACCAGATGACAGAACACAGTGAAATAATCTCTTATGAGTTAGCCTGAAAATCAGTATGAACTCTTAGACTTTTATACCTAGTGAAACTGTCTTTTGAGAATAAGAGTTATATAAAGACATCTTTCAAATTAAAAAATAAAATAAAGTTGGGCATAGTGGCACATACCTGCATGGTCCCGGGTACTAGGGAGACTGGCCAGGACGATCATTTGAGCCCAGTTTGAGACCAACTTGAGCAACATCATGAGACTCCATACCAAAAAAAGAAAAATATTGCGAGAGTTTACCACCAACAGACCCTCACCAAAGAAAAGTTTGTAAGGAAAACCCCATATTTTAAAAAATAACATCATATTGTCTAAAAAAACTAAGAGAATGTTTTAAAACCCTATGTTCAATGGATTATTTTAGGACTAGCACAGATAATCTGAAAATAAGTGATTTGAAAACACCCAGACTTTAACCCAAAAACAAAAATATTTCAGAAATGTTTACTATAATTTGGTTTTTGTTTTTTTTCAGACTATAAATTCAAATTTATATGTTGATTGTTCAAAACCTGATTAATTTAGAAGAACTTTGTGTATGATCCCCATTAAGTTAGTGTATGACTTTCAATATTTTACAAATATTGTCTGCCCCATTTAGTAACGGAGAAAAAATTTTAAGGTTTGTAAAGATGCAATATCCCTAAGAAGGTTTTATTTGCTATCCCCCAAACTATGCTTTTATTCTGATAGTTTTACTTCATAAACTTTGTGCTATGATTTGGATCTAGCCCCTGAAAGCCCAATGTGTTAAGAGCTTGGTCCCCAGCCCAGTCCATGGTGCTACTGGTAGGTAATGGAACCTTTAAAAGGTGAGACCTACTGGGAGGTCTTAGGTCACATTGGAGGTGCACCTTCAAAGGGGGAGAGTGGGACCCCAGGCTCTTCCTCTTTCTCTTTCTAAGGTGAATGATTTGGGCTGCTGCTATGATGTGCTGCCTCACCACAGGTCCAAAAGCAACAGGGCCAACCACTCATGGACTGAAATCTTCAAAACTGTGAGCCAAAATAAATCTTTTCCCTTTATAACCTGATTATCTCATGTATCTGTTGTAGTAAAGGGAAGCTGACTAAGACAACTTGGTATTATCTATCATAAAGGAAACTTCTGAAACCTAAAGTCTTTCTAAGAATCTCTATAGCATTAGACACATGGACACAATCAGATATATAAATATATCTATCTTTTAGCATTTCCTTCCAATGTGTTGTCTCCTCACCTAGACAAAGATCATTCTTGGCTGTTTTTCATATCCCAACTTAGTATTTAATGAATGTTTGTTGCAATTTGTGATCATTAAGATAATGATAATTTTCAACTCTTTCTGTCCAAACCTGCTCAAAACCATAATAATCCCCCCTTCATCCACTGGGAATCTATAAAAATATTGTATATCCTGCTCTCCTTGATCCCTACTGGCCCAAACTCTGCCAAGTCAAATCCACTGGTCTCATCAGTCCAACATACAAAGAGGTTGGGCATCACTTCTACCCTCGCAACAAGAGGAAAATGGAACAAACCAAAGACCCAACAAATCTTCCTAGATCCACCAGAGAATTGAGGTCACAGGGCAAACCACTGCTCTGAAAACTGGAAAACTCACTGCTTATGGATAAGGATAAGAATTATGTCAGACTTCTCTTCAGAAACCAAAAGCAAGAGTGGAAGGAAACATTTTAAAGTGTTGAAAGAAAGACTAGCAATGCACAGTTCTCTCTCTAGTGAAATTATCTTTCAGAAGTGAAAGAGCAACACACCCACTGGACTCCCCAGCATCCCTGACTTGGGCTCTGGACTGCCCCACGGGAATCTTGGCCCCGTTTCCAACACTGACATCTAGGTCTTGTTGGTGCTAGAACTGCATGCCCATCCTCCAATCAATAAGCCAGAAGACATTTCTTCCTGTGCTTAAATGAGCACAGAGCAGAAGTGGAAGAAGGCATCCCACATTGAGTGTGGTGAGTCCCCAAGAGTTAGCAGGCCTCTCCCATCCCTCAGGCCAGCTCTCTCACAACCATGGC
The DNA here is from genome assembly GCA_020662805.1 of Glaucomys volans. NCBI lineage: Eukaryota > Metazoa > Chordata > Mammalia > Rodentia > Sciuridae > Glaucomys > Glaucomys volans. The sequence goes on from JAJEJO010001176.1 coordinate 335,906, forward strand.
TTACACATAGCACCAAATTCTCTCTCACTTCTCTCTCAGTGGCCTCCCCATGCTCAGTAACCTCATCTCCTACATTCCAATCACCTTGCTTGACTGAAAAGTCCATACATGTCTGAACCCCAACAAAAAAATGCCATTAAAACTTCTATCTCCGACCAACTGAAGGTAATGGATGGATCTTGTTTAAATCCTGACTTTAAATTAAAAATGTAAATTAAATATTTAATTAAAAATTGGATGTAAATGATACCAAGAAAACATAATTTTGTTAGGTGTGCATAACGGCATTGTGAACATAGAAAGGTTTAAATCTTTTAAACATGCACATTGATGTAAGGATCAGATGGATGATAAATGAGATTGGAACTGCAATATTTTTTATTAAATTTTTAATTTGTTTTAATTAGTTATACATGACAGTGGAATGCACTTTGATATACATCATATGTAATGGAGTATAATTTCTCATTCTTCTGGTTATACATAATGTAGAATCCCATGGGTCGCATAGTTACATATGTACATAGGGTAATAATGTCTGATTTAAAGTAAAATATATCAGCAAAGCAGATGCAGCAACTGAACCAAATGTTGGAAAATTCTGAAGCAAGTTAAGTCGGGAAAACCGGTGTACAAAGGTTTATTCTATTGCTCTATTTTTGTGTGTTTGCAATTTTTCATAATAATTTTCTTTGCTTCCAATCCCACTGATCCTTTAGGAAGCATTTCAGTTTCCATGGTATCACAGAAAAATAGGTGCCGCGATGGGAACAGCTTACCTAGTTTAAGCTCCATTCATTCCTACCCTAGATCTAGCCCAGCCAAATCCATTACAAAAATAGAACTTTGATAAGCACGCTGCTACCTAAACATTAGCTTGCTGTTTTTTACTATAAAAGTTTACTGAAGACCAATTCCTGAGTCATACTAATTGCTATTCAGAAAGGTAAGACCAGGTATGTTCTAACCAGTACAGGTTTCCCTTTTAGCACATTGGATTGCCATTTGTTTAAAAACTTTTATAAGTATAGAATGTACTTTTAGAAGTACAGAATATACTCATATTTTTATAAGCATAGAAAGATAGAATGTAACTTGGTTAGGTCAAGAGGAAAGGAGATTGAAGGCAGTAGAAATAGCCTCCCCAGAGGCACAGAGGTGGGCAAACACCTGGTTTCTTTACTTCCTTTACCAGAATCTGTTCATTTAGCAAATATTTGTTTGCCAGAGCCTCTACATTTAAATGGATGTTAATGGTATTGTTAGCTATGGATATTACCAGCAAATTTAGCCTTTCTTGCTGATAAAGTAAGAAGAAATGAAGTGGAGTCACTAAAAAAAAAAAAAAAAAAAAAAAAAAAAAGGAGTTTCCAAAGTGTGAAAATTATCCTTCTGTGAACTTTCCAGAATATCCAGAATCTCTTGGAGGTCAGTTCACAGTTTTCCCTTCTCTTCTAGACTTTCCCACTGCACTCTGACCACTGAAATTTTAACTATATTAAGAGCAATGGCATCCAACATTTTCCTTTATCCCATTACACTTTCAAAAAGTGTCACCGTTTAAAGCCCTTTTTTCGGCAGTATTCTCTAATGAGAATTAATAAATTCTTCAAGAAGAATTTAAAAAGCCAGCTCCCCTTGAATAAAGACAGAGCAGGACACATTCACTTGAAGGTGAGCTGAATTCCAAAGATTTCAATAATTAAATTCCATTCTCCAGAAGTCCTAGTGTTTACCATGAGAGCCATGCCTGTTCCAGGTTAATTAGAGAGAAAAGATGTGTCCCCTCCGTAGTCCCTGCAGCTAAATTACCCCTGCACTGCAGAGCCTCGTTGCTCTGAGTTAGGTTTAAAAGGCGCATTTCTCAGCTCTAACGAACTGCTTTGCTGTGTTTAATATTCGTGTTGCTCCACCTTGCTGGGTGCACTTGAACGTGAATGATTGGAAAGGAGGGACTAGGAACAACCATTTCCAAGACACTGAGCGCGGGCAAGGGCGGGAAGTGTTCTTCCCACCGCAACGTCTTAAATAAACGCGATGCTTAGGGAAACTAAACCCAAGCAAGGCAGGTTTCAGGCACTGAGCGCAGGGAGGCGCCTCCGGGAGGCGAACGCGCAGCTTGGAACACGGAGAACTCCCAGTCCAGGCGCCGCCTGCTCTGCTTCCCTGGCAACTCCAGCAGGGTGCTTGGAGGCAGGCACAACGGAAAGCCACCTAAAATCAGGATGTTTTATTCTAGTGTTTGAGCTCTCAAAATCATTTTCAAGAAATTTTATATTCTCCCTGGGGGTGGGGGGATTAATGCAATAATCCATATCCTTAAAAGTCAGAATCATGAAAAAGAATGTTGCTTTTAAAATAAGCAAATCCCTCCAGTTTTTATTTCACATGTGTTTTTATATGGGTGGGTAAATATTCAACAGTATGCACTTGTTTCACATGCAAACGCTTTATCCTGTGTGTTGCATCTGCAAGCCATGTTTTCGTATGTAAACCATCTCTCTTCCCTTGGGAAGAAGAAAAGGCAAACTTTCAAAGGAATATTAAATGTGAATATGCACTATATTGCCTTATAGTAATACATGTTGTTATATAGGACATATTTAATAGTATATAATATACTGATAAATATATGCATAAGGACAGAGATACAGTGCCCTCTACTGGATCAAGTTGAATGTAATTAACCTCTTCCTTGAAAGTTAATTTAACTTTCCTTCAAGGGGCTAACAAGGCTAGAATACAAGTCTTAATGTCAGGTGATTCTTCTCTGGCTTCTACTAGCAAGAGGCAAAACATCCTTTCATACATAATTTGTCTTCACAATGCCTGTTCACTGGGCTTGTTTTCCAATCATTCATGTTCAAAAGGATTATTAAAATTTACTCCACAGGTGCTCTAGTACTACTGTCTATGGTATTTAGACAACAGTGCCCAAAGCAAAGTAAGTAAAGTTCATGCCCTGTAAGCAATAGTCCAGAGTCTGCAATTCCCAAACTAAACACCAATTTCCTTTATGGTGTGCTACTTGGACTAATTAGATGTGATGTTCAAAAACGGAATATCCGTGTTCAAAAAGTTGAACAATTCAACATATTATGAAAGTTGCAAAGTGTTGGTTCAAAAGCAAAGACATAGAGATGGTTTACACAATGTATAAGTCATTCCCCTGAAAAATGTGTTCTAAGTTCTGCAAAGACCCTGTAGAAATACATACCCTCTTCCAAATAAGCTAGCAATAAAAATTTTTATGTGGGTTCTTACGATTTGGGAATAGAAATGGACTTGGGTGTCCTGTGGTATAGAAAATTATTTAAAATGATAGGAAAGTCAATTTAAAAATAGAAATAGTTTCCCAAATTCCACACACTACAATATCATGTGCATCTGACATTGAAAGACAGCTGGACAGCTGGAAAATATTGTGCCCTCCATTACATGGTAAGAGTCTTCTCCGCAGTGACACTGAAAATGTCAGCACTTCCTGTACCTGAAAAGACAGGTCTTTCCTTTGTCCTGACTTGCATTTCATCTCCCGGCCACTGAGTGCAAAGACTCGCTAAGTTAACCTTCCATAAATTTTCAGAAGCTGGGCAGAGCTTGCTATGGAAGTTCACAGCACAGCCAAAGTAAAGCCAGCTAGGAAATTGATGCTTGTCTCCTTGATGCATGAAATTCAAAGAGAAAGGGTGAGGCCGATAGCAATCCCATCCCAGCCTCTGCTGCAAAGACACTCTAGAGAAGAACTTATTAGAGTCTCTCAGCCTTCCCTGGCAGTAACATGAAGCCTCATGATCCATTCCTGATAGAAGAAACTTGGCTAGAGGTGAGGCTCACTTTCCTACCCAGGTTTCCACTGGAGGCTCCGATGACAGCCTGGGTATTTTGGCTTTACAAAAGCTCCCTCCTGTGCAAGATAGAAGGCAGTGGGGAAAGGCTGTGTGAGGCCTGCCTAACCAGTGGCTCTCACACTGAGTGGAAATAGAAACCTCCTGTGGTTGTGCAGAATCCAGAGTTCAGTGGCCCTGGGGAGAGACCCAAGAATCTGCATTTGAACAACCCACCCAAGTGACTCAGGTCCAGGTGGTCTCTGGACCATTCATCAGAAAAACTGCCTGAGGAAGTGAAGATGCATCTATTTAGCCAAATTCACTGACATCTTAAAACCTTCTCTTTATGAGAATCCATGTTTTAATGAGATCCTTATGGAATAAAAACTCCTTTGTACTGATTTCTGTCCTCACGTAAATAGTATTATAATAAATGTAGCTCTGTCTTTGAAATTTAACCAGATGCTGGAATGCAGGACTTCCTGCTAGGATAGACACTCCTGGGACATCTTGTGGTCCCAGGCAGGCCCCCCCACCATGTTTTTTAAAATTTTATTTATCAGCTCCAGGAAACTGGGTTTTCTGTTTCTTTCTTAAAATTGCCTTCACCTCTTCCTTCTGACCAGTCTTCTCCCTGCAGCACCGCAGACTAAACAATCTCATTACTCTTGCCCACCTATTCTGTCTCCCAAAGTGCACAAGACATTTTAGGTTTTCCTTGAGGCTTTATTGCAAGCAATGAAGAAAAGACAAGAGGAAAATAAATATGGACATAGAACTAAAAAGAAATCTCAGAGTCTCATATAAAAGTTACTCCCCAAATCCAGTTTTCCTCTTAGTAGCTATTGACCCTGCCACAGCACGACCTGTTTTATTTCTTCCCTCCTTGTTTCTTTCCTCCCTTCTCCTTTCTTTTTCTTTCCTTACCCTGTTACATAAACTGATTTTGAGTGTCCACCATGTGTTATGGTCTTGGCCTTGACAGCGGAAGCCATACACTCTCAAAAGTTCCTCCAAGACCTATGAAGCATCAAAGAACAGAGGTTTTACCTGGAACTTCACTCAGGGTAGTATGAAAAAAGTCTGGGAGAAAGGAGAAGAGCAGACTGGGAAGATTACCGAGGAAATAAGTTTTCTTTCAGATGCCAGTCATGGCGGCACGCATCTGAAGTTTCAGCTATTCAGGAAACTGAGGTGGGAGGATCACTTGAGGCCAAGAGCTGGAGATCAGCCTGAGCAATATAGCAAGACCCCTGTTATGGTTTAGATATGTGATATCCTCCAAAAGCTCATGTGTGCAACAATGCAAGGAAGTTTAGAGGTGAAATGATGGGGTTGTGAGAGCCTTAACCTCATCAGTGCGTTAACCCACTTGAATGGATTCGCTTGGTGGGAACTTTAGGCAGGAAGGGTGTGACTGGAGGAGGTAGGTCACAATGGGTGTGCCTTTGAGGTTTATACTTTGTACCTGGTGAGTGGAGCTTGCCCTCTGCTTCCTAACAGTTATTTCCCAACCTATTTTCCTTTGTCAGGCCCTTCTGCCTTGATCTTCTGCCTGACCTCGGGCTGAGAGCAATGGAGTCAGCCATCAATGGACTGAGACCTCTGAAACCATGAGATCCAAAGAACTTTTCCTCATCTGAAATTGTTCTGGTCAGATCTTTTGGTCACAGTGGGGGAAAAAGCTGATTAAAACAACCCAACTCAGAAATAAATATATTAACAGCTCTATGCAAAGCCACAGAGAAATCAAACAGCATCTCATAATCTGGGAACCCTGTAGCTCAGTAGAGTTGGAACCCAGAATACATTGGAGAATGTTGGAAATTAGATTGGAATGGAAGGCAGGCTCAATTCATTAAGGGCCTCATGGACCACAGCAGTAGTTGCATACAGTGATTTTTGAAACTTTTTTCTATTTTTTATTTTTAATTCATTTTTTATTTTTAACTTTTGCAGTGCTGGGAATGGAACACAAGGCCTCTCACATGTTAGGCAAGCACTCTTCCACTGAGCCACACCCCAACTCCTATAACAGCATTTTACAAAGTTGGCAATTTTGTAACCCTAATAATTTAAGTGGGACGGGGCAGCAAGAGAAAGAGGTAGAGCTAATAATAATTATACCAGGATAGAGACCATTGGCCTGGGCTATCTGGAGCCACCGGATGACCACTCTAGCATAGAGTGTACAGACAGAGGTGATGAAGTCCCTTGGCCCAAGTCTTCTTCCTCTTGATGAGAAAGTCGTCATCTTTTTTCACCCACTTGGGTGGCTAAGTACTGCATATAGACCTACTTCAGGATACAATTCAGATACCCTGCCGTCTTTCTCAAAGAAAACCTTGATACAGAGGAAGGACTCGCTGCCCAAGCAGGTAGAAACCAAGATGATGGCACTGGTTTTTATAGAAGTAGAAAAAGTTTTATTGTAGGTTGAACAAGTAGAACACAGGAGGTACATTCAAATCTGTGCTCCCTGTTGCGGGGTAGCCAGGAATGTAGGCAGCCAGGGTAAGGGAAAACAGAGGGCCGCGTATTGTCCCCAGGAGTCTTGGTGGAATGGTGTGTACCAGAAGTGCCCATCTCGGGGGGAACTTGTGGATACTTTATTGGGGTGTTTCCAGACACTCATTTAATCTGGTTGGTCCTACAGCTATTGATGGCGTCTGTCTTCTAATCAAAGTCTGAGAGGCCCTGTTCTAATTTCTCAGGTTCAACTTGCTCATCAAAAACTTTTGGGAAGCCGGGCACGGTGGCGCACGCCTGTAATCCCAGCACTTGGGAGGCTGAGGCAGGAGGATCGCGAGTTCAAAGCCAGCCTCAGCAACTTAGCGAGGCCCTTAGCAACTCAGTGAGACCCTGTCTCTAAGTAAAATACAAAATAGAGCTGGGGATGTGGCTCAGTGGTCGAGTGTCCCTGGGTTCAATCCCCAGTGCCAAAAAAAAAAAAAAAACTTTTGGGTCCACCAGGTTCTCAAGGTCATTTTAGGTCATGTACTAGGGTTCTGCACCTGCACCCTGAAAAACAACTTGACCTTTCTTTAAGCACAAGAAAGAAGTTGCTGTTTTATGGCCTAGTTTTGAGCTCTTGGCATTTCCTTGATTTAAAAAATAGCAGGTTTGTAAAAGGAAGGACAGGTTCTTGCAATACCCAGTCAATGATAACTGACCTCAACACTACTGATTTAGTTCATCCTGTTTTTAATTCTTCAATAATAAACAGTAAGGAGGACTGAGCTCCTGTCTGATTTTATAGACCAGATATGTGGTTTCTTAAGTACAAAGAATGCCTTGAATGTTTTTGCACAGTATCTCTCAAGGCTCAGTAATACATATTATCTAGGGTATCTGATTAGCTTTAGGAGTCTGAGACTGGAATGGTCAGTCCCTAGATCTGCTTCCCTTGGCTGGTAAGGCTGAGGAGCTGTTTACATCTTTTTCGGTCTGGAAGTGGGCATATGACCTTCCAACTGACACATGGGCTCAGTTGCTTTTCTGCTCATGAAAAAAAAATCACAAATTAAACAAGTGTTTCATATTGCTCCAGGGTTTAGAATGAAATATCTTTATCCAAGGACTAAAGAGTCTTGGTAGCAGACATATTGTGATGTTGTTTCTCTTTCAAAGCTCTTAATCCTTTTTACCAGTGAGGCCAGATGTACACTAAATGAACATTAGTCCGATCCCACTCAGGACCACATCAAGGAAGAGTTCAGCTCTAGTGATGAGAAAATGCAGCCTCTTCTGGATTTCTCTACAAAGGTCACTACGTCCTGCTCTGACACATCATTTTTACATAGGCCAAGTGTAAGAGGTAGTCTAGAACTGTAATTTGAAAATGGGAGATCTTATTAATTCACATCCATTAGGTGTTCGGTGGGACCTGAAATTCTCTATTTCTAACAAGTTTCCAGGTGATGCTAATGCCGCAAAATTACAGAGCACATTTGGAGCCTCAAGGGTCTAGATTATATTCAGAAACTAAAGCATCGGTGTTTCTGAGATGTAACAGAGAATATCAAGCCAGAGAAATTAAGATGTTGAATCCGTTCAGAATATTTGAGACATATGGTTTTCTCTTTTTGGACTCACTGTCTCTCAGAACCACATGAAATTTACAAGATATCACAATTTCTTATATGATCATTTAGGTGAACCTTATTTTGGCTCCTCACCCAAGGCTACTCTGAGCCCTCTGGTAACATAGGGGGCTGATCTCGAGTGAGGAACCTGCTCGTGGTCTGTCCGTTTTCCCCATCTCATGGTGTTCCTCCTCCTATCTCTTTGCCATCACATCTGCTCAACCCCATTTCCCGCCCCCATCCAAATCAAGTGCTTCTCAGTCCTGTTCCCTGATCCCCCTACACACAGAAGCACCCTTTCAGAAGGAAAATCTGATGGCTTCATCTTGTGAATAACCATGGTCAGTGAAGTGTCAGACCAGGCTAGCAGGATGACTGGTAGTAGAATCTCCAACACACCAGTCAGGGGCAAGAAAACAACATTTGGGAATTTGAAGATCTTTCCAGACATGTTCTGGATATATCCCAGAGTGTTTGAGTCTACTTCTAGACCCTACTGTGGCCTTGGAGACCTCAGATCACCCCCAAAAGAAGCCTCTACAGCCAGAGTGGTCCTAGAACCTGACCTAAGGCCACCAGAGACCAAGTAGACCCCGAGGCAACACTTCAGACTTGGTCTTATGAAGGCATCTGATATCCTATTGGGTGTTATAGTCCTGTTTTTTAACTCAAATGATCTAAATGGGAATTTCTAATCTCAAATGTATTTACTTACATCTACATAGGTAACGACTAGTGCTAGAAAGAACCTCTAAGTGAAATCTTCTAACCAATCTAGAGCATCAGATTTTGCTATGGACAAAGGCAGGAGAATCCCTGTTCATTCCTCATCTGTGGGTGCATTAATTCTGTCCAATATCGGTGAGTTGAGGGAAGCAGGAACAAATGGCACACCTCTGACTTATCATCCCTCCCCTCTCTGTGTCCCTGAGAGTCTTTGTACATCTCAGCTCAGTGGAAAAATACAATGATCTTTTGCATTTTGTGGACTGGATTTCTGGGGTTCAACCACTGGGGCTGAGTCACAGGGTCCCCACTAAACCGCACTTGGTGGCCCAATCTATCCATCACGTCATTTATGCAGAAAAGAAAATGTCGAATTAGAATACAAGAGGACAAAGAATCCAGATGCCCAGCCGGTAGAAAGATGGGTAATGAGAAAACAGAGCTGACCTCTTCCAGCAAAGCTAGGAAATGGCAGGGGACTGTAGGAAGCAGCTGCTCACTTTTGGCAGCTGCACTGAGGGCGATGTTACGGAATGTCAAAAAACGGCATATTTCTTTGCAGCTCCTCACTGGCCTTTAATGATTCAGGAGCAGAACCATCTTCAACGACACTTGGCGTGCAGTCTGGCTTAAAAGCAAATAAAATGTCCTCATTTCATCAGCCTTTCCAGACAAGGAGAAATTTTAAAACCTGGAAAGAAATGATAATGGTCAAAATATGTCCTTCTCAGATACTCCTCGAAATATCCGCCTGTGACCCGGAGCTCCACGGGCAGGCTGCTCTCCTCCATCATGGCTTAGGAAATAATTTCCTCCTTTGCTTTGAGAACATCTACCAAGACATTTTTAGATTCCATTCCTGCCATGGTATCTAAATATGCTAAATAATATGGATCATAATTTGAGGCTTTAACACCAAGTCAAAACTAAAATTTCTACTGGAGAGCTTTATCTGGGACCTTCCTAATTCAACAGTGGACAGACTTGATTATTGTCCAGTGTGGCAACACAAATGAGCTCTTCCTGGAAAATGTCCTCAACAGAAAGTTCAAGAGATGGGGCGTGTTTGAATGTTTTCTTATAGCTCAGCTTCATGTGCATAGTACAGACCCAGAGACTATGACGATAGGCACAAAGTCAATCAACTAATTGCTAACGTAATTGTTTTGTTAAAAAAGTCAACAAATGCCGGGCAGGGTGGCACAAGCCTGTAAGCCCAGCACTTGGGAGGCTGAGGCAGGAGGATTGCGAGTTCCAAGCCAGCCTCAGCAACTTAGCGAGGGGCTAAACAGCTCAGTGAGACCCTGTCTCTAAATAAAAATACAAAATAGGGCTGGGGATGTGGCTCAGTGGTGGCGTGCCTCTGGGTTCAATCCCTAGTACCAGAAAAAAAAAAAAAAAAGGTCAACAAAAACATCATAACTTGTACTTAAAGTCCACTAGAGCCAGGTCCAACAGAAGAATCTCAAAGGTTTTTTGATTGACAGCATTTCGGTCACCGTGATGCTTAATATAAAATATATAATGTGCAATGGATTGTTGTGTGAAATTATTGATTTTCAACCAAGGCACTGTGATTTTTGAGACACTTGACTTGTCGATATCAATTCTGAGGAGCCTGACAATTTGTCACAACTAATTTTTCAAGTACTTGAGTTGTAAATAATTTGCTTTTAACATACTGGCCACATAAATTGCTGTGTATGGGGGGGTGGGTTAGAGAAGATTTAAGGTTATCCCTAATATTCCATCACTCTCACATTTTGAATTGCTTTCTTTTTTTTTCTGGTCCATAAATGTTTTATTTTTCTATGGGTTTTTTTTTTATTTTTACAGACTTCATTTTGATTCATTGTACACACATGGGGTACAAATTTTCATTTCTATGGTTGTGCATGATGTACACTCATATCATTCTTGTTAATCATACATGTACATAGAGTAATGATGTCTGTTGAATTGCTTTCTTGAGAGAGAGAAGAGAGAGGTGATGGTGGAGAAGTAACTATTGAGTCAAACAAAAGCAAAGATAAATAATCATTGTAAATGCCTCAATAATTATGATTAAGTGAGCACTTTTAATTTCCCGTTCCATTCACCAGGGTCTCTCCCATGGGGTCCCCAGCTGGTGTGCCTCAAAGGACAGTCAGCTGCAGAGCTGTCCTTACATCCCACTACGTCTGAGGGAAAGACAGACCATGGTCTTGGAAACCTACCTGCCACAGCTGAGCAGATGGAAGGGTGAGAAGCCCACATGGAAGCCAGAGAGTAATCCATGAAATTATTGGCAGAAACTACACCATATTCCCCAAACCAGACAACCTACAAGTTAATTTTAAGAATACAAATGCAAAATAAAATATCTGAGTAATCTAAATAATTAGCTCCCAGTTAAACTGAATTAAAACATAAAAGGATAAAACTTCTAAAATATTCCAGTTGGAATCCTCAGTGAGATTGGAGAAGTCTGGGACAATGGACAATATCAGCAAAGGAACAATATGAGAACAAGAAAGAATTCTTGGGCATAAGAAATGAAGTAAAAGAGAAATGATATGATCTTTTCACTTAGAAAACTCCAAAAGGATTAGCTAAAAACTTTTTTTAAACATACATTTTGGTAAGTTAAAAGACAATTATAGAGTTTTATAATCTTTATGGAATTTTTTTAAAAACAGATAACATGTACAACAAAATGAGATGAGGAGATATTTCCAAGGTCATCAAAGAGGAGAAGGTAAGTACAAATAGAACATCACAAAATCTATGCAGAATGAGGACCTGAGCAGGCAGAAACAAAGGATCGTGGTTGGCCCGTAGTCACCAAGGTCTTCACATTCAGCCAAACTGACCTGTAAACATCTTGTCTGCAGAGAAGTCATTAATTGACATGCAAGAACTCAGTCCTCCCTGGAAATCCACAGGAGCATGAACTACAGCCAACCAGGCTGACTAGCCAGGCCTTGGAAGAATTGGAAGGAATACAAACAGAGGAATCTATTAAATGGCACCACTGTCTTAAAGCTGGAAAAGAAATCAGAACGTAGGAAACACTGGAGAAAAAGACCTGAATCCTCCAACAACAGGAAGTCAACATGGGAAGGAGTGAACCTATGTTAGAAGATACTTGTGAGGCATCAAATGATTACAATGTATGTAATGTTTTATCTTGAGATTCGAAAGAACTCTCCAAAATAAAGTTAAAATATGAAGCCAGGAGGTATTTAATGTCATCAGAGATTGTTTTTACTGTTAGACATGATAATGGTATGGTAGTTATGCTTTTTGAGAGAGTCCATATCTTTTAGAATGTATAATGAACTATGATATCTGGTGATGGCTTCAAAATAATCCAGCATTGGCAGAGAACATGCACAGGTCATGGAAGCGTGGGATTGAACAGGAGGTGATGTCTATGTGACTGATCAAGAGATCAGAGACTTATTACATATTTGCTTTAGTTCTGTGTGCATTTGGAACTTTCCTGCTAAAGCAGGGCTGGGGATATAGCTCGGTTGGTAGAGTGCCTGCCTCGCAAGCACAAGGCCCTGGGTTCAATCCCCAGCACTGCAAATAAATAAATAAATAAATAAATAAATAAATAAATAAAAGGAAAGAAAAGAGAATTTATAAAAACCAGTAACAAAGTATTCCATGACATAAGGTGACATAAGGTGACATAAGGTGACATAAGGAAGAAAGAAGGAAATATCACTATTAAAAAAAAATGCATGAGATACCTAGAAATTAACTTCATACATGCAAAAGCCTATGGGAGAAAAAATAAATTATAAAATCTGACCGGAAGACATAGAAAACTTACTCTGTAAAGAGTTCATGCTCCAACCAGAAAGCCAGCGTTAGAATAAGTCATCTCTCCTCAAGTTTGTCTATGAATTTAATGCAACTCCAACATCTTAATGAAAGATTTCTGAACTTGACTAGTTATAAAGTTCACTCACCAAATAAAAGATAAGAAAATAATGAAGAAATCTTGAAAATAATAAAGAAGAAAGGGTATTTGTCTTATCCACCGATAAAACACAATGCTGGAGAAATTAAGCCAGTACAGGGCTGTTCTGGCCAGACGAATCAATCAGTGAAATAAGATGGAGATTTTTCTCTTTGAAACAAACACAGATGTTTATAAGAATTTATTATTGGGTAACATGGCATTTCAAATAAATGGGAAAAAGATGGATTATTCCATAAACACTGTTGGGACAACTGGCTGTCCACTTCAAAGACAAAAAGAGTCAAGTCTCATAAAAATACTTTGCAGACTGATTAAATTTATCAGTTTGAAACTTAAAACTATCAAAATATAAGAAATATGAGAAATAATTTTTGTGATTTTGAAAGGAGAAAGTTTTCTTATTAAGACCTTCCGGAGCTCTGAAGATAATACTAAAACCCAAAAGGCTCTGGTACAGAAAGACTTCACAATATACTATTAAATAAAAAGAGAAGGTGCAGAACATGGAGCAAATATATAATTTCCTATGTTTATGTATATAAAAGGAGGAAATAGACATCGTATTTGCTTCTATACACAAAATAAACTCAGGAAAAATACACTTGGCACTGAAGAGAGTCGTATCTGCCACGGTTGGTTGGGAGGTAGAGCAATTAAAGTTTTTCACTCTACAACTTCGTTTCATCTTTTTAGTTTTTGATTATGTGAATGTATTATGCATTTTTAAACTCAGAAATTTTATTTGAAAATGAAAGTGTTTTTATTGTAATGTACACAAACAGATTGAACTGAAACAGACCAATGAGAGTAGAAGGAAATGGCAGGACTGTGACCTGCAGAAAGCTCTAAACTAAAGGAAAGACAAAATACACAACTGAGAAGAAAAATGGGGAAAATATGTAAACAAACAATTCACAACCCCTGCTGTAGTTTGGATGTGGGCTCCGGAGAGCCCTGTGTGGAAGGCTTAGTTCCCAGCTTGACACTCTTAGGAGGGCGTGAAACCTTTAAGCGGGAAATCATTAGGTCATTGGGGATGTGCCTTTGAAAGGAATATGGGACTCCAGCCCCTTTCTCTTCCTCTTTTTCCCACGTCAGCCATAAAGTGTGCAGCTTTGCTCCATCACATACTCCTTACCATGATGTGCTGCCTCACCACAGGCCCAAAAGCAATAAGGCAAACTGACCATTGACTGAAATCTCCCAAACTGTGAACTAAAATAAACCTTTCCTCTTTATTAGTTGATATCTCAGGTATTTTGTTACAGTGATGGAAAGCTGACCCATAAACCCCCACCAAAAAGCAACCCCCCAAAATACTCAAAGACTTAGATAAATTCAAATGTTAGATCTTTGTGCCTTTTGAATCAGGGAGATTGTCAATACCTAATGTTGGTGAGTGAAACAGTACTTAACACAGTTGTTGGTAATGGTATAAATTGGTACAATCCACTCCAACTTACTTTTTTAAAAATTTTTTATTTGTTCTGATTTGTTGTACATGACAGCAGAATGCGTTTATAACATTTTGATAGATCATATATAAATGGAGTGTAATTTCTCATTTTTCTGATTATACATATTGCAGGATCACATCGGCCATGCAGTCATATATGTACACAAGGTAGTAATGTCTGTTCCAACTTACTTTTGACCTCATCTTCTGGACTACACTGCTCCTGCCAAAGTTACTACATTACTAAATTCAAGACCATTTTTCAGTATGTGTCCTTCTTGTCATAGCTTTCTTGCTTTGGCTTACATGACTCCATAGTTCCATTCATTCATTCACTAAAAATATTTACATATTCTAGTCTGGGAGTGGTGGCATACAACTATAGTCCAGGTTCCTCAGGAGGCTGAGGCAAGGGGGTTGCCTGAGCCCAGGAGCTGGAAACCAGCCTGTGCAACATAGTGAGACCTGGTCTCAAAAGAAGGAGAAAAGAAAGGAAGGAAGAATGGAGGGAAGGAAGGAAAGAAAGAAGGAAGGAGGAAACTTATGCATTCCAGGAATCATGCTGAGTCTAGAGATGAAATAGTGAAGCCAACCTGGGCACTCACTGTGAGGTGCTTGCAGCCTGCACATTTGGCCTCTCTGGTGTCCCTTCACACTCTCCTCCATCTCCCTCCAGCCAGCCTTGAAGTCCTGGGGTCCCTCCAGGTCCCAGATTTCTCTTCTCTGAGGAAGTCTCTCTGCTGAAGGATTCACGTGCATGGAATGCACCACACATCTGTGCCTGTCACCAGTACATGGAATGCACCACTCATCTGTGCTCGAGAGGGCAGGTGTGGGCTGATGGTCCACAGCTCAGGCCGATCCAACTCAGTCAGGATGAACTGTGGTTTTACCCCGCCTTCATTCTTCTCTTACTCGGTGAGCAGCTTCCCCTTACCCAACCGTGAGGCCAGAGACCTCCGACCCACGAGCCACCCCTTTCCTCTCCTCAAGCCTCCCTGGCATCCACAGCCAGTCCGCAGTCAGGACGTCTCTGTCTGCCTTCTGACCGCGCCCTCAGGTCATCCACTTCTCTCTATCTCCACCGCCTGCCCTGGTCTCGTCACCATCATTCCTACGATGGAAATGGCAACAGTTCCGTCTTGTTCCAGGCTGGCTCTTGTCCTCCTCCCATCCGTTCTTCATGCAGCAGCCACACGGTGGGTCCTTTTGAATGAAAATCGGACCGAGTCACCCCTCTGACTAAGGGCCACCAAAAGCTTCCGCTGCTCTTAGGACGAAGCCCAGGCCCCACAGGAGCTGGCCCCCGCCTGTCCCAGGTCCTCTTCCTGTGGCTCCTCCGCTGACCTTGCTGCAAGGGGGCAGGGACAGAGGGTAGGTCTGCATGTTCTAACGTGAGCATGTCCCTGCCATATTGTTACGTTTTTAAAGTAGATCACAGAATATTCCCGATTTCTGGGGGAGGGAGGAACTGTCCCCAACTTCCTATGGTTCGATTGACAATTTTTCAACTTTGCAAAGTTGTGAAAATGATATGCAATGAGTAGAATTTTGCATTTTGTTCTCTTCCTGGGCTCCGGATATGTGGCTCCTCCCTCAGAGGCTGCACGAGCTCCGTCTCCCAGAGAGCCACCGATTACCAGGGGCGGCCACAGACGCTCCCCGTGCTGCGGTGCCAAAGCTGGGATGTGCGGTAGGCTGAACGGACTAAGTGCATTTTTGACTTACAATATTTTCAACTGATGATGGATTCATGTATGTAACCCATTGCAAATTGAGGAGCATCTGTTTAAATTTTATATATATATATATAAAATAACTATATATATATATATATATATAAAATCTTATATATTTCTGGAATATATTTGGAATGAGAATCTCCAAAATGTTAATTATGTTTTCTTTGTATGTACAGTGTGACTATGTAGTGGGAAGTCAACTTTCTATACTGTATCCTTTTACTTTAGGTTATACAATATTCATGTACTGTTTTTTATAATAAAAACAAACACATTTAATTCCATTTAAAATTTTCTTCTGAGCTGTGATTCTGTGGTTAATTCTTTTTTTTTTTTTTTTTTTTTTTTTTGGTTCACCAATAGGTCAATAAACATGGTTGTTAGGTACATTATAACTTCAAGGATACTACAAATGTAATGGTTGGTCACACCTCAACTTACTTCAGATTCAAAGCTAGACAAAACAATATGCACATGAAATCAGCAATAGTACTTATACTAATAAGAGCAGGTTGAAAAATCAATAAATCTGCATGTTATAATTTTGAGATGAAGTAATTCTTATTTGTGCTTATTCCTTAAGAGCACATGCTTTATAAAATATTAATATGACTTATGGAAGCACCAAGTCTATTTTTATACTTTGAATCATTTTTTTCAAAATTGGATAGGCCATATTTTCTTTGTAAAAGGACAAGTTCTGAGATCACTAAAAGGCTGATTCATTATTCACATGCTTATAAAATATATTTTATGAATACCATAAAGACTGCAATGTTATTTGCTTTACTTCCCTGCAAGATTTTGTGGGGATTCATAAAAATTCAGAAATATGCACAGTAGTATGTGGTGCATGTGGGCATCACCCATGATGTGAGCAGAAGCAGGAGGGAGAAGGGCCGAGAACAGCCAGTGCTCTAACATGCAGAGGTCAGGGCCATACGATTGGCCTCCAACCTCAGTACCCATTCAATGGCCAAGTTCTGTAAAGCTGAAATTCTCCAGCTTCTTTCCCAACATCACAATGTACTTATAACGTCAACATTGCAAGATCAAAGTTCCTACTTGAAAGTCCTCACAGTATACAAAGGTGGAGGTCTTGCCTCCACCTGACCTTAGTCAGGAATCTGGTGATGGAGAGCTCCCTACAGGTCTTATGCAATAGACATGGAGGAAGTTTCAAGGTCCACGCTGATACTACCTGTCACTTATCCGAATGCCTACAGTGATGTGGTGATCCTGGTTAATAATTACTATAAATAATCAGTAATGCAACACCAGAGTTTAGGAGAAGCACAGAGTCATTTTTTTAAAAATCGCTGACTGCTAACATTAAAAGTAAGTTTAGGAGGTAAGTGTGAAGTGTTGGGCATTGTGTTTTCTCACAGCTGTATCATCATTCAGCTGATATTCCATTCCTTCTGAAAATATCAGGGGCGATCATTTTGTTACCAATACAATCTATTCTCCATCTCCTCCAGCTGTTTATAACTTCTGAGAGGAAATGGCATGGAAATAACATACTTTTATCTTGTTTTTATTTCTGTTTATGGATTTTTAAAAATGAGGCCACTTCAGTCGGGCATGGCAGTGCACGCCTGTTATCCCAGCAACTCTGGAGGCTGAGGCAGGAGGATCAAAAGTGAGGCCAGCCTCAGCAACTCAGTGAGTCCCTAAGCAATTTAGTGAAAGCTTGTCTCAAAATAAAAAATAAAAAGGTCTGGGGATGTGACTCAGCAGCAGAGCGCCCAAGTTCAATACCCCGTACCACAAAAAAAAAAAAAAAAAGAGAGAGAGAGAGAGAGGCCAGAGGCCATTTCAAGTGATGATGGTGATGATGGTGAGGGAATTTGACTGGAGGTTATCTATTTTTTCCTTTGACTCCTTCTCTAGAAGTCCCTTCCTCACATAAGTTCACCCCTGTGGTTAGCTCAGCTCCACTGTTCTCTGGGCTCCAGGCAGGAGAACATTGATCACACATGAAAATGAGGAACCTCTAAATTTAGGAGTCTACCTCCACACAGATCCATCCCAGAATTCATTTTCATCGTCCTTACTCCACCATCCTGCCTGGCTCTCTCTGCTCTCTTTAATGGTCTCTAAACACTCCAGAATATTTCAGTCATAGATATGGACTGGGAGTAAACAGGTCCCAGGTGGCCCTTAGTAGCCACAGAATTAGCCACTCGACATGCTCCAGCCTCCTGCATGGTCTAGATCCATCCGGGTCATATGAATCCCAGCCAGCTTCAGTCCCCATGTCCTCCAGCCATTCTGTTTGGGCATCCACACAGACTCCCTTTAAGATATCCATTCTCATAAATCTGTTGATTGCTTGTAGATCTTCCTCTGTAAGGTGTCTGTTCATTTCCTTGGCCCATTTGTTGATTGGGTTATTCGTGTTCTTGGTGTAAAGATTTTTGAGCACTTTGTAGATTAGTGCTCTATCTGAAGTGCGTGTAGCAAAGATTTTCTCCCACTCTGAAGGTTCTCTCTTCACATTGCTGATTGTTTCCTTTGCTGAAAAAAGCTTTTTAGTTTGACTCTATCCCAATCATTGATTCCTGCTTTTATTTCTTGTGCTTTGGGAGTCA
>JAJEJO010001176.1:354714-377795 GCA_020662805.1 Glaucomys volans
TGGAGGAAGGATAGATAGCATAGAGGGAAGGGAGGGGTGGGGTCGGGTGGGGGGTAAGAATAATAACAGAATGTGTGACAGATACCATTGCCCTGTGTACATGTATGAATGCACAGATGGTGTGACTCTACTTTGTGTACAACCAGAGAAACAATAGCTGTACTCCATTTGTGCTCAATGAATCAATAAGCAAATTAAAAAAAAATATATAGGACTGACCAAAAGTTATGAGCTCAATAAGTACTCGGCCGGCCATTAGTTATTTTCAAATAAACACTCTTTTGTTTTAAAAAAATATATATATATATCCATTCTCAGCCGGGTGCAGTGGCACACACCTGCAATCCCAGCAGCTTGGGAGGCTGAGGCAGGAGGATTGCGAGTTCAAAGCCAGCCTCAGCAAAAGCGAGGCACTAAGCAACTCAGTGAGACCCTGTCTCTAAATAAAATATAAAATAGGGCTGGGGATGTGGCTCAGTCAAGTGCCCCTGAGTTCAATCCCCAGTACCAAAAAAAAAAAAAAAAGACATCCATTCTCCTTATGGCTAGACCAATAAAAATCCAGCCTCTGAAGTGATATCATGAGCCCTTACCTCTAAAATACATTAGGCTCCCCCAGGACTGAGAGGGAGAAAAATCTAACGTCAGCACCCACTACCTCACTGGTGTTCATGACAGGGCCCAAAACGCACACCACTTCCAAACTGTGTTCAGTTTTGGTTGGCCACATGGACTCCTGTCAGCCCCAGGGTTGGTGCAGGTGATCCTAGGATTTCTAGAACTGGCCTAAGGTACAGGGATGCATGAAGACTCAGTTATCTCGGGGTCAAGTCACCATGGCAATACAGAACAATGGCTCCCTTTACCCACAGAGGAAAAAGGAAACCTACCCTTCACACACCTCCCACCTGTGCTGGCTCATTCATGTCCTGACCATAGCAGGATGATTGACAAGAGCCACTTGGAACCTTCCCATCTGAAGGACACAGTAAATGGAGCTATTGAACCTATTTTTTTTTTTTAAAGTCAAAAGAAGCCTTTTATTTTTTATTTTTTAACTGGACAGTGACGAACACCCATACACCTAAAAGCAGTGTGCCAGGGATTGTGCATTTGTTCTTTGTCACCAGCATTTATTGGAGGGGATAGAATGAGGGTGGGTCTATAGAGAGGAAAGAATTCTTTAGAGAGGAAAGAATGAGGGTGGGTCTACAGGAAGGGGAGAGGGATTAGGGTGGGGCTGACTCTCCCTCTTCATGGCATTTGAGAATCTTTTTCTGGGGGGCATGTAACACTCCCCACTGGTCTTATCCACACTAACAAATCCTTGTTTAGGAAACTAGTGGTTTTTCAGTTTCCAACTCCCCAAACTCTGATGGGTTCCGTTCCTCAGTTTGACCAGGTTTCTTATTCTACACTAACTGCCTGTCCTTAATTAGGAACTTTTTACTGCTGTAAGGAGCAGGGGCGCTGACCACTCTTGCTGCTTCGAGCTGGAAGTGGGCAGAGTCTGGGGAAGCAGTTTGAAGTTCCTTTTAGAAATCTGGTCAATGAGGAGCAGAAGTCTGCTTGGGAAGAGCAGGTTGTAAAGTCACCTGCGGTGGGTGCTTCTATGACAGAGAAACAAAAGACATAAGTACCAAAATGAGATTAAGTCAATCTCTCACCAGGTGGAAGAACTGAGCAGTTGTTCCCATAACAAGGCCCATCAAAGGCTGGAGAGGTTGAGGCCTTTATTTGGGAACTTTAACATTAGATAATCATACTAGTGAACATAGATTAAGCCCACCTGTGCAGCTCGGGAAGGTCTGTAGGCCTTAAGCTGACTAAAAATTTCTGACTCTGGCAGTTTCTTTTAATAGTTATCAGGCATATTTACCTAAGAATCTCTCTTTTGTAGCCTCCAGTCCTATTCTAGGGGCTAACCAAGTACATCTTAAGTTACATTAAACTATTGTTTCTTTTAAATGCCCGAGAATGGCTATTGTTTGGTTTGGTTTTAACTGTTTTGCTAGGTGCTAAGATCAAGCTGGTCAAATTGACCTGTTCCTATCTCATAGGAGTCAGCCGAGTTCCCACAGGGTCACTCGTGGGGAATGTGAGAGCAGCTTCTTAGCTTTCTTAGTGCCATTCGCTAGGTAGTGTCGGTCCTTGCTGAGGTGGCCACAGCAGGGGCGTTGATTCCTCCGTCTGTTGGTGGCAGTGGCTCCTGTGGTCTGGGGCGGGCAGCAGTGCTTCCCCTGGATTCCAGCAGCTCCAAGGCAGTGGCTTCTGCCCTGTGCTATTGAACCTATTCTTAAAATTGTAGTGTGGTTCCCTCTGTCTCCCAGTCCTCAGTTTCCCCATCTGAGTATTAAAATAGGGGAAGGAGAGTAATTGGTCTCTGTTGTCATTTCCAGCACAGGTCACGCTGAAGGGATCCAAGTGATGGGTCTGGATGGGATGTTGTGTGTGGTGACAGGATCCACTTCTGGAAACCTACCAGCCATTGTGCAAAATGGCCATCTCAACTAAATCCATGCACTGACTCCCACTGTCATTGTTACTCTGTCACAAGTAAACAACCTTTATCCTAAGGCAAATGTGTGCTTCATAGCTCCAAAGTTAACAGATGTTCATAATTTCCTACTTTGAAGCACTGCAAAATTTTGATATTATCAGGGCAAAAACTATGTTCAGTTTAGTTTTGGCAGCTTTTCATGGAGTCTTCGGAAGATCAGCTGTGTCATCTCTCTTTTCTTACATTCCAACAGTTTACCACAAATAGGTTAACCTGTGCTCTGTCCTTGACACCATGAGAACATTCTGGCAATCTGGGCTTATGTTTTTAAGACTACATTTTGTTAATATTCTTTTCCTCAGTTAAATGTCAAGAATTATCAAATATTCATAAGGAACTGATTTTGATCCTTCTCTATAAAGTGTTAAGTCTAGCTAAGTCCAATAACCTTCAAATCTGAAATACTAAAATATGACCTATGCTTTCCAAATGTGAACAAAGTACAAAAAAGGGGGGAAACTGCCAAATTTGCGATGGGTTTGAAGACTCAGGTCAAATGGGGCCTTCATACGGCTTAGAGGAAAACCTTGATTTTGTGCCATGTGTGTTCGGCGACTGTCAACTGAGCCACATGGTCCCGTTGCAGACGCCTCTTGATGAACCAGGTCCAGAACTCTATCCGTCTGATCTGGTTTTGGTATTAGTATGGACCCAGAATAGCTAGGCTTTCATATTCTGGTATCAGTCAGCAATTGGCCCCCTGTCACTGGCAGGTTACCTGGCAGAGAGGTTGGGCAGAACCTCCCAAGGCCTGTGGACAAGAGGCTCCTGTTAGCAGAGGAGAAATTTCCAAAAAGCTGTGGCAATGACCTTCTAGCTAATCAACACTCAGCTGGACGCACCACCCAGGTAGGTGATGTGGGCCAGCAGCCAACAGCATCTAGTCCACAGCTTGGACCACCTCTGGTGCTAGGGTACTAGAGAGACAGTTGTCCCCAAAGCCAAATCAAAAACTTTTACTCAGGTCAATGGGAGACCCCGGACATTTCATAATTCGGAATTTGTAGAGAGTACTTTCTGAGTGTAGGGAGAGAAAAATAATAGATCACCATGCTTGGAAACAGCCAGATTTATCCATTGATTTATTGATTCAGAAAATAGGTAATAGGTCCCTCGGACTCGCCAAGCCCAGCTTTGGAGCTGTTAGGGGAGATAAGCCGTGACCTGCCCTTAAATTGCTCATCTAAGGATGAGGACAAGCGTTTGAACGGATGAGGATGGCTGAGTTATGGGATGTCTGATGGTAGAAATGTGGAAATATCTACAAAGGAGAATTGCTACCTTATTTTGGGTTACTCTCTTCTGGGTGCCAGATAGATAGATAAAAGTATAAACAGAGTAGACAAAAATCTCATTTTAGTGCCACAAAGACTTTATCAGGCAAGGTCTATTATCCCTACAAAGGATAGTAGGCAAACGAGGCCTGAAAGTTTAGGTAACTTGTCTGAGGTCAAGTGAGTGACAGGTGCTATTTTCTTCCACATGACTGACACCCAAGCAGACGCCTCTGGCTACACACGTGCTATTGCATAGTAAGCTGGGCAGAGGAGAGAGAAGAACAAGGAAAAGAACCTCCTAATTTTTGAACCCGTAAATCCCAAACGTGGTGCTAACTGGGAAAAGAAAATAGGATGACCACTGGGATGGAGTACAACGAACATCAGACTTTTTTTTTTTAATGAGTGGACTTGTGAACTGCTATACTATGGTTTAAAAAAAAGGAAGAAAAGAAAAGTAAGGTCATGTGCCAACCTGCTATGTGTTATTTGTTGACACAAAGTAAAACTCTATGTACAGTTTCTTCTCTAAAATAAGGAATATGTATTATCAATGTGGCTATCAATGTGTCTGTGAGTGCAGAATGGTCCGTTATTTACACAGGAGTGTAAATGCATTTGGCAATTTACTATACAGAGTCCTTGCTGAACAAACAACTCCCCTGCAGATCTGAGAAGAGTACAATATAGAACAATACAATGCAGGGGAAAAACATCATTTAGGCAAATAGAAAGTAGTTTGTGGTCTTTATGGCTGGAGAGTTTCATGCTATAGACGTCATTCTCTCATCGAAGTATTCAAAGCTGGGACTCTGTATACTCTACTCATAAAATACAGACTCATCTAATCAGATCTATCCTTTTTATGTCCTTCGGAAAACCAATGAAATGGTGTTTCCAAATCAACTCTTTGGAATCAAAGTTGAAGAAAGGCCAGCGGTTTAGGAAACACAGCTGCAAAGCCCCTAGAAAAGGCAAAATGGGACAAAAAAAAAAAAAAAGGAATGTAGATCTGGTCAGGGTTTCCAGAGATTTTTGCATGGAAGGTTTTAGGGATTCGAATCTTAAAGGGTCCTTGGTCTTAGAGAAATGGTACCCGTCAAGACAGTGGACCTGAGATAGTCAGCAAGGTCCTAGGCAAGCTATTCACTCTCGTCTGCGGCCATGCTGCCATCCCCGGGCCCACATGAGCAGGCCATGACTGTTGCTTGTGGATCACAAGACGTGGCCCCACATGCAGCTTCAAGGACAGAAATTATCCCTGTTTTGGACAAATTATTCAAATGTGCTTTAATGATGACGTTGAGGATACTGGATCAAGTGGCCACCACGGGGGAGTTGGGTGCTTTGTTTATTGTTTTGTTGTGTTGTGTTGTGGTGCTAGAGTTTGAACCCAGGACCCTGCACATAGTCTGCAAGTACTCTACCACTGAGCCACGTCCCCATCCCTGAGGAGCTGTTTTAAAACTGGTACCACTTACATGACAGACATTCTTTAAAACTGTGTGAATGTGTCATCAATATCCTATGGGCCAACTAACAGTAGGGGAGCCATATAATCTACTCCTTGCACCAGGACACTTTTAATGGTAAAAGGAGACATGACTTTAGGCATCCCAGCACAACCCAGGCCAACCACGACAGTTTCGGGCAAACCTGAACATGTGGCCACCCTGGTTATTCATGTGTTGCAAATAAAATGAGGAAATCGGCTAGGTTATGGAGAACGCTGTGTGAAACCTGAATTCTCTTTATTCATCCTCAGCCTTCAGGGAAGTCCATTGCCCTCCAGGGAGTAGGATGAATACAAGGCTGCACTCCGCAGAGCCTCCTGGACAGCAGCCAGAATGAGGTTTCAAACAAGTTTGAAGGGGGAGTTTGTCCGGATTGCCTACTGCATTTCTTCACCAGTTTTACTGACTTCAAAGAAGCTTTGAAGAAAAAAGAAGGAATTTTAAGATGTGTGTGAAAACCACAACGTAAAGGGAGATTTGGCAGGATTTCTGGCTTCTTGCTCAGGAAAGTACTACCTGGTGGATGTGAGTCGACATTTACCCATCCAGCAGCTCATTTCACTCTTCCGCAGATAAGAATAGACCAGTGCTTCTCAACCTCGCCACTATCAATGCTTGGGGCTGGATAATCCTCTGCAGGGCGGGGAGGGGCTGTCCTTGCAGTGTATGACACTTAGCAGATCCTTGGTGTCTCCTCACCAGATGCCAGCAGCACCTTCCCCCAAGTTGTGACAACCAAAAAATGTCCCCAGACATTGCCAAGTATTCCCTGAGGAGTCTTCTCTCTTTAGAGAGGCTCTAAAATAGACCAAAGTGCTCAAAAATCTTTACACCAACAATACTAATAACCCAATCAATAAATGGGCCAAGGAAATGAACACTTTACAGAGGAAGATCTACAAGCAATCAACAGATTTATGAAAAAATGTTCAACATCCCTCGTTATAAGAGAAATGTGAATCAAAACCACCTTAAGATTTCATCTTACCCCAATTAGAATGTCTTTTATCAAGAATACAGGCAACAACAGGTGTTGGCGAGGATGTGGAGAAAAGGATACTCTCATACATTGCTGGTGGGAGTGCAAGTTGGTGCAGCCACTCTGGAAAGCAGTGTGGAGATTCCTTAAAAAACTTGGAATGGATCCACCATTTGACCCAGTTATCCCACCCCTTGGCCTATACCCAAAGGACTTAAAATCAGATTACTACAGTGATGCAGCCACATCAATGTTAATAGCTGCTCAATTCACAATAGCTAGATTGTGGAACCAACCTAGATGCCATTCAAGAGATGAATGGCTAAAGAAACTGTGGTATATATACACAATGGAATATTACTCAGCCATAAAGAAGAATAAAATTATGACATTTGTAGGTAAATGAATGATGATGGAGACTGTCATGCTAAGTGAGATTAGCCAATCCCAAAAATCCAAAGGCCAAATGATCTCTCTGATAAATGAATGATGATGCATAATGCGGGAAGGAAGGGAGGCAAGAATGGAAGAAGAATAGATAGCATAGAGGGAAGGGAGGGTTGGGGTCGGGGTGTGGGGGTAAGAATAATAACAGAATAAGATGGACATCATTGCCCTGTGTACATGTATGAATGCACAGATGGTGTGACTCTACTTTGTGTACAATCAGAGAAACAATAGCTGTACTCCATTTGTGTTGAATGGATCAAAATTCAACAAATAAAAAATAAATAAATAAATAATAAAAAATAAAAAATAAAATAGACCATGATATTCTTTTGCCATTCCAGTCACCACCTACTTAGCCCATGCGCTGAAGGTCTGCAAGCCCTGCCATCTTTCAGTAAGAAGGGATCTCAGAAGAAATGAATTCTCTCTTCCTTGTATTTACTAAAACCTCTGTAACATCCGTGGCAGGTGGTCATTCCAGATTCTACTGAGCTCTCCCAACATGAGGGAGCTCAATTCCAGGAGTTATGCTTCCTGGGTAGGCATTGTGAATATGAGAAAGTTTGTTAATGCTGAGCTGAAGTCAGCTCCCTTATGATTCCCCCTCTCATCCTAACTTCCCAGGGGAACTCTTTAGAAGGTGTCTCCTCCTCTTCAATCATACAGCCCTTCTAACAGGTGCAGTCTCCTTTCTTCCCAGCAAAACTTCTCTATTTCTTAAATAATACTTCCCTTAAATAAGCTAACAGTTTATCTTTCTGTCTCAGGATTTCCCCAATAATGAAAATGATACTGGTAATGAGGATGATGATGGTAGTGGGTGGTGATGGTGGTTCTGATGGTGATGATCATGATGGTGATGATGATGGTATGGTGGTGGTGGTAGTAATGGTGATGATCATAGTGGTGGTGATCTTGGTGGTGATCATGGTGATGGTGATGATCATGATGGTGGTGAGATGATGGTGATGGTGGTGGGTGGTGATGGTGTGGCTGATGGTGATGATCATGGTGATGGTGGTGCTGATGGTGATGATCATGGTGATGGTGGTGCTGATGGTGATGATCATGATGGTGATGATGATGATATGGTGGTGGTGATAGTAATGGTGATAATCATAGTGGTAGTGATCATGGTGGTGATCATGGTGATGGTGATGATCATGATGGTGGTGAGAGGATGGTGATGATGATGGTGACGGTGGTGGTGATGGTGGTGGGTGGTGATGGTGTGGCCGATGGTGATGATCATGGTGATGGTGGTGCTGATGGTGATGATCATGGTGGCAATGATGGTGGTGGCAGTGGTGGTGGTGGTGGTAGCAGAGGTGGCAGTGGCGGTGATACTGTTAGCCACCATAAATAGAGTTGTGATATGTTCTCATCCATCACGATGTTATCCAATATAACAAGTAGATGAACTGTCCCAAAGTTGGTCAATAACCTGTCCAAAATATTACTTCCACCACTTCATGAATCTCTACTAAACTCCTTCTTTTAGGCTTTCATATCCTTTCTTGAGGTGACTCAACTTTTAGAAACCAATAAATAAATTCTACTCTTAGGCCACTATTAAGTGGAGAATATCTCCCCACATCTCCCCACTGAAAGTCTCCAGTTGCCGTCTCCCCAGTCCCTTCACCACCCCCCACCCTCATGCCCATACCACCTATCATGGTTTGGCTATGAGGTGTCCCCCAAAAGTTCATGTAAGACGATGGAAGAAAGTTTAGAGGTGAAATGATTGTGTTATGAGAGTCTTGACCTAATCAAGGCATTAGTTCCCTAGTAGGGATTACCTGTGTGGTAACTGCAGGCAGACAGGTGTGGCTGGAGGAGATGGGTCACTGGGGGCATGTCTTTGAGGTTTATATTTTGACCCTGGTGAATGGTGCTCTCTCTGCGTCCTGGTGGCCATGTCCTCAGCTGCTCTCCTCCACCACGCCCTATTGCCTTGATGTTTGCTTCACCTTGGGGCCAGAGCTATGGAGTTGGCTCTCTTTGAACTGAGACCTCTGACACCTATGAGCCAAAATAAACTTTTCCTCCCCTAATTGTTCTTGTCAGGTCTTTTGATCACAGCAATGAAAAGCCGACAAAAACACCACCACAGACAGATAATCCTACGACTGCACGCACCTTGATCCTTCTCTCCCAGGGAAGCCCTCCAACTGCCTCTGCACATTCAGATCTTGTTCCTGCTTGAGAGCCAGGTCAAAGCCCTCCTTTGTTCACTTCCATTCATTCACTTTTTCTAGTCTCTCTTTGTGCCAAGCACGATGTTGCACACTGAGATACAGATGCTCAGCCCAGTCCCCAAGTGACAGAGTTCCCAGTCCACTTGGGACAGTTTTGTCAAGCCCGTTAAGATTATTTTCTTCCCTCACCCTCCCAATCCAGGCTGGCTTGTAAAGCAGAGTTAGGAGAAAGTCTAGAGGAAAGAGGAGTCACGACACATAAGAGTTAAGAGAAGCAAACAAGACAAAAGACCTGGGGTGGGTGTCAGGAAAGAGGGCTACCATGTTGGAAAGTCTTTTCAATGGCCACAGCTCTCAGAGGCACTGGAGGAAAAGAAGAATAAACATCAGAAGAACACCACTACAGATTATAAATTAGATCACCTTTAATGTTCTTCTTGAGCCACAAAAAACCACTCCCAATTACTTTTGGTCACTAGATTGCCCTTACATAAGTGCAAAAGCATAGGAATCCTGGGCTCTGTGGTCCTCAGTTTATGTTCATGTCACATTTATCATCTCTGCTGGGACACTTTTGAGACTCAAAGGGGAAACCATTAATAATGATCCTGGGATCACAGTTGTAAACCAGACCTGTGGTAGGTGAACCAAGATGCCCAGTCACCTGAATAATTATAACAATGTGGCAAGTTAAGGGATGAGCTGTGCTCAGAACATCACTGGAGCCCAGAGAATGAGCATGTGACAAAAGAAAGAGGGAGGAAAAAGTCTTTCCAACCACATGGACCTACAGTGCATGTTCTCTTTTCCCAATTAAACACATTATATCACCTTTTAAAAAGTAAATTATCAGGAGGCCAATATAGGAGGATTGCAAGTTCAACGCCAGCCTGGGCAACTTAGTGAGACCCTGTTTCGGAATAAGAAGTAAAAATAAAGAGTTGGGGATGTAGCTCAGTGGTTGAGCACCCTCATAACTGGGTTCATTCCTGTTACCTCAAGAAGTCACTATATCCTCTCACATTTATTTGCTAAATCTTTCCAAAATGTCGACAAACATTAAAACAATGGAAAACATCAATCTTTTAGGTCATCAAAGGAAAAGAGCATCAATCTTTTATGTTCTCTCAATACTGGGCAGCATGGGAGATATACACAAAAGAAAGAGCAAAATAAATACACGTTGTTTGAGCAATCCTGTTCCTAGACCAGGGGATGAGCACCCATTTCCAATTATTTCATAATGGCCTTTGAGCAATGCTCAATCGTGGGGTCATAGTACCATGTTAATACTTCCAGGCAAACACGCAAATCATTTCTATTTTTGATTAATGGAGAGGAAAATGAACTAGAGGCTGATTTGCCAGGATTTCCCAACATCCCAAAACATCACTTAACAATCCAACACATTTAGACACCTACGTTGCCAAGCGGAGGTAAATGCTATTAGTCTTCAGCTGTGAAAAAGAAAAATGCTCATTTCACTCTCCATCACTTTCCTCCCTCCACCTCAATCCTCTGCTCCAACATTTCATAGTTGGCATGAGTAAAGAATTTCCTACTCTTTTCTGTAACCAGTGGGGAGGGTCCAGGAGAAAATCAATGAGATTACTTGTCCAGTTAAGTTTGTAGCGATGTAGACCCCAGACACCAGGAAATCTATCCTTTTAAGCAGGACTTAGCAGCTCGCCTGGAGAGACAAATTTCTGGTGGGGAGAAGCATTTTGCTGCAAATTACCTCCTTGGGCCCTTGGGGACACAGAGGAAGTAGTGCAAATTGGGAAAGACCAATGAAGTGTGCTGAACAAAAGCCTGAACTTCAGACAGGAATACCACTGGCAGGGAAGGGAAACCGTGAGGACCCAAAGTGGGTCTTTTGATGTAAATGTCAAGTTAACCCTGGCTCCTTGCAAATGAAAACTAGGATGTTCTTGCACCCTGACAAATCTGAAGTGCACCCTTTACTGATTAGTTGCTCCATTATAAAATTGATCCTTGAACACCCAATGTTGTGACAGATGAATGTCCCTACCCAAGCTCATGTTAAAATTTAATCCCCATTGTGAAATCTAAAGTGGTAGGAGATCAGGAGCTTCATGAGACATTTGGGTTATGAGAGCTCTGTCTTATGAATGGATTAATCCATTCATGATTAATGCATTATCCTGAGAGTAGGTCTGCTGCAAAAGCCAGTTTGGCTCTGGCTCTGATATGCACCCCTCTAGCCAAGGGGTGCCCTGGGCTGCCTCAGGGCTCTGCAGAATCTCCGTCAGCAATAATGACCTCACCAGATGTGGCTCTTTGATCTTAGACTTCCCAGCCTCCAAAACCTTGAGTTAAATAAAACTTTATAAATTCCCTAGTGTGTGGTATTCAGTTATGGCAACAGAAAGTGGAATAAGACATTGTTCAAGACATATTTCTGGGTTGCAACCAGTTTTCCTGATGGCTGATATGTTTATTTATCTCTGTATATATTTACTTAGTATAATAAGACTTCAGCATTACATTAAAGAAAGGAAGAAAGGAAAGCTGTTTCATTGTGATCAAGGTCAGGCCAAAAGTGCATTGGCACCAATGTATGGGATTCCACAGAATGACAGAAGCATGGATCAACTAGTGGTCAAATCACATCACCCCCACATTCTCTCCATTATCTTCCTTGAGAAACATAAGGGACTCCAATAAGACAATCCTTTTTTCTAGCACCAATATTATTGAGTTCTCCTTCAAAAGAAAAATGAAACTTATACACAAATAAATCTACTTTCCTGCTTTCTGTCAAAATCCCATTGTCACCACCATAGAAGGGAACCATAAATGTCACCCCAATATTGGGCTTAATTCAAGATGCAAATTACAAGTAGGCACAACTTGCCACAAGTTTGTGGTACATTTTATACTGTTTGTGGCTTAACATCAAATGATTAGGTCCAAGGGTACAGAAAGTAATCCCAATAAAGTTCTGGGAGTCCAGCAGTACTCTTGTCCTTTTATTTTGCTCCACTAAATATTTTATTGTTGTTTAGAGGATGCATGAGTGGAAACAGCAATTTCCTTTCTGTGACGAGCCTAGTTACTTCTTCAGGAGCAAAAATAGAGTTTTCTTTTAGCTGCAGGTCTGTAAATAAAGTCTCACTTAGACATGCAACCAGTGTGGTTGTATAAAACCAGGTAAGAGATTATTTCACTTTGTTATTTCACTTAGTCCTTTATCTAAAGAAATAGGATTAAATATCAGGGGGCCTTTGCTGAGAAGACTTTTGTTCCCATAGCTGAGCCGGGTTTTTTGTTTATTTGCTTGTTTTTGTTTTTTGTTCTTTGTTGTGTTTTGGGTTGGTTTTGCAGGGGGGTGGTTTTGGGGTTTTTTGTTTGTTTGTTTTACAATTTACAGGTCCTCATGGTTTCATAATTTAGGGATCAGTTCATGGAGAAAAGATCCAAATCAATTTTTAAGGCACTTACAATTACTGAAAGGCCTCATCTTTCCAACAATACTAGGAAATGCCTAGTTTCCTACAAAGTTTAAACTCCCTGGACACTGGGGCTTACAACTTTATTTTGGGGGATGTCATCATGTTTTTGAGAATCCCCCTAAAATGTATTAGTCATTTGCCTGCTTTCTTGAACAGACTAGAATGTGCATGCAATACTACCCTCAGTCTAGACTTCCAAGACTACCATAGCAGCTCCAAGGGGAAGGACTAAAAAGAAGCAAGTGGCATATTGAATTCAATACTTGACCTCTTCCGTGGGAATCACATAGACTACCTTTGGGATGTGCTGTCGTATCCCTTCCCATTCAAGTTTAGAAATCCTCTGGAGAGAAAGACATTGACTCTGAGTCCCAAATACACAAGGATCCATCCCCAGCCACACAGGCTCCCAAAGGAACATGCCAAGGAGTCACACAAAAGGAAACCGACTCTGCTCATCATAACAGCAAAGGAGCAAACCCAAGCAGCCCAGATAAAGTAAATCAGCGAAGCTGTGGGGTGCAGGGCAAGAGGGAGGGGTGCAGATTGCAACCAACTGGAGAGTGTGTTATATTGGAAAGGAGGAAAGTGCCACTCGACTCCAGCTAATAGGGGCCAGGCAAGATGGCAGTCCTTGCTCTTGCCCGCATCTCCAACTTTGTAAAAGTGGCTAGTAATCTTGTTTTTTGTTTTTTGTTTTTTTAAATATGTGACCTATCCCTGTTATTAAGATACAGCACAGAATAAATCAAAACTGTCTCCTTCAAGTCAAAGGTAAACTGAACGCTATCTTTGGTCAATATCTAGTCAAAGACACTGGACTCCAGCCCTTATATCGATGTCATTGATTCATGTAGGTTAAACTATTTGGTGGACTTGAACCACATGTGAACTCTATAACTTCTATTTTGTGCCTCCAGACCTGTATTAGAAATAAATCAGCCCAAAGCAGTCCTGTTGATTCCAACTCCTAATATCTCAGAAAGCATCCATTTGTCTCCATATCCATGGCCACCAGTATGATATTGCACCTGCCACCTCAACAGCTTCCTGCAGAGACATCCTGCTTCTGCATCCCCAGTCCCACGGCCACCCCCAATATTTGCTCCAGGGAGCCGTTCACTGCTACAGTCCCCCTCTCTGCTCTCAGGTGACCCTGCCTCCTTTTGAATTCCTTCAATGGCTTCTCTTCCTCTTAGAATAAACTCCAAACTCTTAAGGTGGCATGCAAGACCCACCCCAGTCCCACTCTCTCCCTTACTTCATTCCACCTCACTGACTTTTCTCTTTTATAGCTCATACATGCAAAGCTCCTTCCCACCACAGGCCCTGTTACAGGTTTTATTTTTTTCTGGATTTTTCTTCCCCTTGGTCTTTGACAAGTTGCCCCTATTCTTTTATCAGATCTCAAACTAAATGTCATCTCCTCAGGGAAAACACCCTTGACCCCGGTGGTGGGTTGAGTTGTGTCTCTCAAAGGATATGTTAAAGTACTAACCCCAGGTACCTGGGAATGTCACTTTATTTGGAAATAGGGTTAAGGGGTCTTCTCAGATTAAGAAGTCATGTTGGAACAGGGTATATCCTGACTCCTATGGCTCAGGTCCTTAAAGGAAAAGAAGAGCTGAAGATCCACAGACACCTACAGGGGGGAAATGACCACATGAAGACAAGACAGAGGCAGAAATTGGAGTGATACAGTTCCAAACCAAGGAATGCCAAGAACTGTCAGCAACCACCAGCACCTAGGAGATAGAAAAGGAAGGATTCTTCTCTAAAACCTTCAGAGGGAGCACAATCCTGCCATCACATTAATTTCAGGCTTCTGGACTCCAGAAACTGTGAAGGAATACACTTCCATTGTTCTGAGCCACACAGTTGTTGATAATTAGTTAGGGTGAGCTTGGGAAACTGAAATAATCACCCAAGCTAAAGTAGGTTCCTCCTGTTAGTTCTTCCACCTCAGGCTTTGATAAGGTGTGAGTACCTTTGAGAGTGTGTAGTTATTATTGATGAGTTTTCCTGTGTCAATATGTCTCTCCTACTAGACCATTAGAGGCATTAGGTCTGAAACCATGTCCATTCTGTTCACCTCCACATGCCTACAAAGCACCTGTCTTACAGAGGACACTCAGGAAAGGTGGTTCCAACCTATGAATTGTGCCTTAATTCGGGATCTTGAGATGTGTTGAGTGGTGGATCCTAAGACTAAATGGTCTCAGATTGCTGGCCTGCTACTTAACCAGTACCTTTGTCTTCCATTGTCATGGGATGACAGTGCTAGAGAGAATCTTAGAAATCACCAGTTCCCTACTACCAGCTCCCAGTGGTTTTTCAGATGAGAAAATTGTGCCTTCTCTATATGCTACCAGCTGTCACTTCTTAGAGCTGTCAATAAATGCCTCCTTCTGAACAACAGCCCTGTGTTGGTTGTGGTTGCCTAGCCTGAGGGTCCAGAGTCAGCTTCCCTTCCCCTGCAGACGAAAGCACATGACTTTGACAGTTATTCACTGCTCAGTGTCATTCTTATTAATTGGAATGATAGAATTTTAACCCTGGAAGTGTCCTTAGACATCATCTGAGCAATCTCATCTCCTCCTTTAATTGAGTTAGAAGTCTCAAGTCACATATAGTTTAAGTGTAGCAAGACAGATTGTTGGAAATCACCAAATTAACCACTTCCAAGCAATTCCCCAAATATATTTCTGAGTGTTTTCCTAAGGTCCACCTCCAGTAAGGCAGAATCTGCCCCTCAGATTTCTCTGTTCATCACCACTGTGGGGCTGGTTGAGCCTGTGATGGCCTCAAGCACAGCCCTTACCCTCTTCTGGTTCCTTCTATTGACTTCTTCTCTACTTCAACCCAAAAGAGGGCCATCATTCCTCACAATACAGCAGATACAGAGATACAAACTTTTATTGAAACTTTCCTGAAGGTTCAGAAATAATAGAAGGGAGACACAGCACAGAAAACAATATAGATGGTCCCCTACAGTACGATCGATGGTTCTACCTAGGATTTTTCAGCTTTTCCATGGTGCATTTGAATGAGAAATCATACTTAGAATTTTAAATATTGATCTTTTCCCAGACTAGCAATATGCTCTCTCCCAATGCTCAACAGTAGGCTAAGGCAGGTCTTCTGAGCACATGTAATGTAAGCTAGGCTAAGCTAGGATGTTCAGGAGGTTAGGTGTATTAAATGCATTCTTTACTTAATGATATTTTCAGCTTGAGATAAGTTTGCCAGATGTAACCCCATCATAAGTCAAGGTACATCTCTATATGACTATTGCCCCCACCCACAAAATACCCAAGACTCTGTCTGGCCTTCCTATGGCAGCAGAAATTTGTGGGGGAACACCCCAGGTAGAAGCACTTTAGATTTCCCAGTGCCAAGGAGTCTCAACACAGTGCATTCTGGCCACAGAGAAGGCAGGGACCTTTCTTTAGCTCAGTCTAAAGCTCACCTTACTTTCTGGTCCAAGACTAAAGTTCCCTAGGGATTCCATTCCTTTTAAGGAAGTCCCACACCCTCCCCCAGCAGTATTCTCAGTAAACATTTGTGAGGGGTGCCATAGCAAAGGGCCACAGGCTGTGTGGTTTAAAAAACAAACATGTTGCCTCAGGGTGCGAGGCTGCAAGTCCAAGGCTGAGATACTGGTAAGGTCAGGTCTTTCTCTGAGCTGCGATAGAGTCTGTCCAGGCCAACGTCCTAGGTTCTGGTGGATACCAGCAGTCTTTGGTGTTCCTTGACTT
Organism: Glaucomys volans; assembly: GCA_020662805.1. Lineage (NCBI taxonomy): Eukaryota > Metazoa > Chordata > Mammalia > Rodentia > Sciuridae > Glaucomys > Glaucomys volans. Next base: position 370,927 of record JAJEJO010001176.1, read on the forward strand.
GTAGATGCATTACACCCAATTTTGTTCCATTGACACACAACTGTCTTTAAATCACATTTCCTTTGTGCATGTCTGTCTCAGTTTCCAAATTTCTTCTTTTTATAAGGAAACCAGTCGTACTGTATCAGGGCCCACTCTGATGTCCTCATTTTAACTTGTTCACCTCTATAAAATACACTATTTTCAGACAAGGTCACATTCTGAAGTACTGGAGGTTAGAACTTCAACATACATTTTCAATGGGGATACCCAATGGGGAAACCCAAACTACCCTATCACCCTAGCAAAACACAACAATCAGATCATGGTCTAACATCAAACTATTTCTCAAAGTTTGAGTTATTCATTTTGAAATAGTGTCTCATCAACAACCCAATCCTAGCTCATTGTTTCAAACTCATTTAAATTCCTTATTCAACTCTCCTTTAAAAAACCTTGGGGTTCAGGTTCACCCAGGATTACATGTTTAATGTTTTACACACACACACACACACACACACCCTATACTTTGAGCAGTGACTACAGTCTATGTATAAGAGGCTTTGAAATGCTGTTCATACCTTCCATTATCCAAGGTGTGAACACCAGAGCATATTCCTAAGCACAAAACTGAATGGGAAACAAAGAAGAATTTCATTAATCAGGACAAACACTCTGTACCTCATAGAACACCTCTAACAAAGACTGGAGAGAAAGATGGCATAAGCTTGAGGCCTAAGGGAGTGCTTTGTCCATTCTGTGTTACTATAACAAAATGCCTGAAGCTGAGTCCTTTACAAGAAAAAGGTCTAAAAGCATAGAATCAGCACTGACTTCTGATGAGGATGCAGATAGCATCATGTGGCAGCAGTGCATACAGAGAGAAAGGTCACATGGGAAGGCAAGAAGAAAGAGAGTGGGGAGGGGTCAGGCTCACTCTTCTGTGACAATCCATTCTTGCATGAATTAATCCACTTCTGTGAGATCAAACCCATTTCATGAGATGAGCATTAATCCATTCATGTGAAGTCCCCAACAGAATTACCTCCCTTCCTCTAGGCCCCACCTGGTAAAGGTTCCACCACCTCAACACTGTCAACTGGAGACCAAGCTTCCAGCACCTGAGCCTTTGGGGACAAACCATATCAAAGCTATAGCAGTGTATCTCCCACTTCTCATTCCAAATTTAAATCTTGGGGTTAGCATACTATATGCCCCTGTCTCTAGAAAAAGAAAATGAGTGGATTCCAAGTTCAGGTGCCCAGCAAACTCTCCACAGATGGACACAGGCCAACCTCAGGAGGTTCCCAGAAACCATTGACCAGCATGGGAACTGGCCAATAGCACAGGGCCCTGACTCACTTGGAAGAAAACACCAGGATCTCAGAAACCAGCAGGGAATTGAGTGGCAGAGGGACCACAAGTGCTGGACTGTGGTTCCCCTGGGCAAGGAGGACTCATGGTGATCTGGAAGCAGAAGCCTGAGAAAGCAAAGGAGGTTTACCCCTTCCTCAGTTCCACACCCTCCAACGACCTCTTCTGATCCAATATCATACTTCCCTTCTCAACAGCCCCACACAGAAAATATCTCCATCCCCATTTCAGAGGTCAGGAAACCAAAGTCTAAGGCAGTAAATAATTGGAACTGACATTTTCAGAGCCAATACATGGAGGGAGGAAGCCAGAACTCAATCCCACATCAGTCTGCCTGACTCCAGGCTGTGACCTACAAGGCACTCATTTCCATTTCATATTAATCAATGATTCATGATGATCAGGAAGGTCTTGGTTGTGATTGGTGGGGTTCGATGTCATGTCTGACAGGGCTAGACAGATTAACTTCCAAAAGTTTATTACCAGGAGCCTCTTCATACCCACAGACAGAAAGGTAGCTTATCCAAAAAAGTTTTCATCAAGATTGTTCTGGAGCCCAGCCTCCCGTCAGGGACAGAGAAGGAAGCCAGCATGCCCTGTGTGGGCTGCCTCTCTGCCAGCTGGGCTCCCTTCCCTCTTCTTCACAGAATAATTGTGGGCATTTGTGGCCGTCCTTGCCCCAGGATCAGGGTTGTCTTGGTGTCTGAGCAGCATAGGTTCTAGAAGACAGAGTCACATTTCTTAGAATTACAGTTATTGAAAATAATGATATGATAAAAAACACATTTCAGACAAATGAATCTGTAAAACTTAATTTAAAAAAAAATGATGGAATTCTTAAAGAGCAGGAAAGATAACACCACCCAGACTGTTAGGAGGAGTTGCTCTTTCCTGTGTGACCACAGAATCTGGATGAGCGGGTGAAGCTTTCAGTGTGTAGTGACAAATAGCCACACTATCCATGCCATTCTTAAACCTTCCTCTAGTAGGAAAAAAAAAAAAAAAAGATGAAATCAAACTCTGTTCCATTGAGATAAAGACTTGCTACATTTAATAAATTCCCTAAAAACAGCTAATAAGGTCATTCAGCAGGTAAAATAACAAGGAAAGATGAACATCAACACCTTCAGGCTCTTGTCCCTACAAAAGAGAGGGCCACCCAATGGTGTGGGCTCAGCCACCTGCCCTAGACAGTGGGAAATACAGAGCAGAGTGAACCACAGTGATCTAAGCCTGAGAATGAGAACATCTTGCAATACACCTATACCAGGTGAGGTCTTTGCAGGAATTCCAAATTTTTTGAAGGTTTTTCTCTTCTTGCATGGAGGTGCTTCTGTAGGCCTGGAGAGTTTGGTCCTCTCAAGCAAATATTATCAGGCTTATCACTCTGGGGTGTCTTCATCTCAGACACGAGGGAGCCACTCTTTCCTTACCAAAGCCTTAACTTGAAACTGAGCAAGCCAATAAATTCTTTCTGTTAGCGCTAATACCTTAAAATTAAATCCTGGGTCTCATTTTCATCATAGTTTGAAATAAGACTGCTGAACAAGAGGGTATCTTTCAATCTTTAACTAACTGTCCAATAAGGTGGCTACCAGTCAATGTGTCTAAGGAGAACTTGAATTGTGGCTATCCTGAACTGAGCTATGTTAGAAGTGTAAAATGCAAACTGGTTTTGAAAACTTATTACTAATAAAGTAACGATTTACATATATTGAAATATTTTTATATATTGAGTTAAATAAATACATTATTGACAAATTTCACCTTTTTTACATTTCAATCTACATTTTAATTTTTATAGAATGTGAAAAAAAATTATGTATGTGCTTTGCATTATTTTTGCATGTAATGCTTCCATAAAGGCTTTCTGATTTTTATGGTGTATCTCAAGTTGAGAGTCAGCTGATGTGGGTTTTCTCTTTTCTCAAGGATTCTGAAGCTGTTCAGAAGTTGGTCAATTCCACTCTGCATTTCTCAAAATGCATCGGATTCTACAGCACAAAGAGTGAATATTAATGTGTACAATTATTTTTAAAAAATCATGTTGGAGGTCAAGGAAACTAAGGATGGAAAGCAAAATGTGACAAAAGAATCTAATTATATGACTAATGTATGAAACATCAACATCGAAAGGGGAGAGGTAAAAGATGCTGATCTGAGTAACTTTGAACTGAGTGGAGTCTGCACGATGAACAGCAAGAACTGTACATAAGCACTATCCTCCAGTCGAAAGTTGTTTCTCATGGAGGTTCAGGTTAACCATTCTGAAACCACTGTATGTGCACACCAGAACTGAACAATTAGATAAATGAGTGACAGGCAGTGAGGTCAAATGTCTCACTGTTGGAATAGGAGGTGACAGAAAAGCAAGGGGGAGGCTAAAATAATCCATATGGTGGTACTTCAGAGTTGGAGACAGCATGCAAACTCATGCTTAACTTGACATAGATATACAAGGTTACACAGCAAAATAGCTATGAACAAGCACATATACACACTTTAAAATACATTTTTTCTCAGTCACCTGAGTTCCTAGAAGCAATAATATACCTCAGTAGCAGCAAGCACACCCACTGCCAAGATTTTGGTTTCTAATAACATTCTCCAGTGAAAGGAACCAGAGATCCTTGGAGAAAAGGCTGATTCTAGAACTGGAGTATAGGAACTGTGAATTTCATTTACCTTTGTGTATCTGGTTTCCAATTATCATTGAAAAGTGACTGTTGGGAAGCTATGAAGGAATCAGCAAATTGTCAAATTTTATAAAAGTTTCAAAATATGAGAAAAAAGATGAACCTGGAGAAATTGTAGTGCCATGATACAAGGAAATGTTCCAGTAAAAAGAAAAAAAGGTCCACAACTATGAACATAATCAATGGGAGTTAAAGTCAGAGGAAAGCACTCCCAGTGGCCAAAGCAGGAGCAATTTGAGCAATAAAGTAAAGTAGTGTTGGGTTTTAACCCAAACCATAAAGTAAAGGTCAGTAAGTCCATACTGATGCAAATAAATGACTCAATAGACAAACAAATGGGGAAGAAGAGACAAATATCCTGCCAAAAGAAATTCCCCCAAAATTATGCAGCTACTTTCAAGGATGTGAAGCATAACTCCCCACTCCACGTGTGGGCCGTGCATAGTGACTTTGCTTCAAGGAATACAGGTTGGAAAGAGAGACCAAAATATGTAAATGTGCAGTGCAGAAATTTAATGAACACTACCTACCCAGGTGGTCAAAGATAACACAAGCAGTGATAACTCATTTCTTAGCTCAGGCGGCAATAACAAAATACCATAGACTTGGTGGTTGAAACAACAGAAGCTTATTTTTAACACTCTTGCTGGTCATAAGACCAAGGCACCTGCAAGGTAGGATTCATTCTGGGACTTCTCCTCTTGTCTTACAGGCCGCTGCCCTTCCCTGTGTGCTCACATGGTCTGTCTTTGTGTGTGTACAGGAAGAGAGAGCAGAGGAACTCCCTTCATGAGGGACCCACCTTCATGACCACATCTAATTCTAAGGTTTACAGGAGTGCCTATCCTCACAAAGGCACCATCTCCAAATATGAACACTTTGAAGTTTGGGCTCAAAACGTGAATTTCAGGAGGTCATGAATATGTAGTATTCATCATAGTCACTCTTGGTAGTATTCCTCTGGTGTGATGTGATGAGATTGGCACTTTGCCTCCATGACCTACTTCCCCAACCTCTTAACATCAGTCTAGTTATGAGAATAACATCAGACAAATCTCAACTGAAAGACCCTATAGAAGGTGTCTATGACCAGTGCTCCTCAAAACTTCAAGATCATCATACGAGGAAAACCTGAGACATATCCAGAGCCAAGAGGACCCTAAAGGGACAGGGCAACAAAATGTAATGTGGTGTCCTGGGTGATCCTAGAACAGAAAAAGGACATGAGGTAAAAGCAAAGGAAATCCAAGTGAAGTACAAACATCAGTAATTATAACAACTACACTGTATTAATATGATATATTAACTAAAGGACAAACTGAGTTTGGAATATATGTTAATTCTCTGTAACCAAATTCACAAATTTTCTGTGAACTTTTCTAAAACTGAAATTGTTCTAAATAAAAAGTTTATTTTTTTTTTTTAAAAAAGAACCAAATAGAAATTCTTATAAAATTATTGTCCAGAATAATGGGTGAAATTATAACTTAGTGGATTCATTTAACAACTGTATAGACACAGATAATTTATGAAATGGAAAACTGACTGAAAAAGTACAAAGAGGGATGGAAAATATGAAAGGGGTAATACATATAGAATATATAATGAGCTGGAATCACAAAATGCCCAGAATAGTCAAAACAAACTTGAACAAGAAGAGTAAAACTGGACAAATCACACTACCTAATTTAAAAATGTACTACAAAATAAACAGTACAATGCTAGCATAAAAAGATACTCAGTCTGTAATCCCAGCACTTGGGAGGCTGAGGCAGGAGGATCACGAATGAGTTCAAAGTCAGCCTCAGCAACTGAGCGAGGCCCTAAGTAACTCAGTGAGACCCTGTCTCTAAAAAAAAAAAAAATACAAAATTGGGCTGGGTTTGTGGCTCAGTGGAGGAGAGCTCCTGGGTTCAATCCCCAGTACCAAAAAAAAAAAAAAAAAAAAAATAGTCAAACACAGCCCAAAATAAATCCATGAATTTACTTTCAACTGATCTTTGACAAAGGTGCCATGAGCATACAGAGGAGGAAAAAAACTAGTCTCTTCCATAAACAGTATTAGGAAAATCACATAAACACATGCAGAAGAATAAAACTGGAGCTTTATGTCACACATTCCATAAAAATCAGCATAAAATGGACTAAAGATGTAAAGATAAGACCTGAAACTATAAATCTACCAAAATAAACAAAGAAAAAGCTTTTGACATTGGTCTGGGCAACAACTTTTTAGATATGACCTTAAAAACACAAAAAAAACCAGAAGCAATAATGAGACAAATAGTATTGCATCAAATTAACAAGCTTATGAGAGAAGGCAGGCGGTATGAAAGATGGTGGAATGAGACAGACATCGTTACCCTATGTACATGTATGATTACACGAATGGTGTGAATCTACATCGTGTAAAACCATATAAACGAAAAGTTGTACCCCATTTGTGTACAATGACTCAAAATGCAGCCTGTAAAACTAAAAATAAATAAATAAATAAATAAAAATAACAAGTTTCTGCACAGCAATGGAAACAGAGTATTGAAATGTCCTACAGAATGGGAGAAAAATATTTTCAAGCCATATATCTGATAAGGGGTTAATTTAAAAAATAAGTAGCACAAAAACTCAATAGCAAGAAAAGAAATAATCCAATTTTTAAATGGGCAAAGTCCTACTGGGCTTGGTGGTGCACACCTGTAATCCCAGAGGCTCAGGAGGCTGAGGCTGAGGCAGGAGGATCGTAAGTTCAAAGCCAGCTTCAGCAACTTAGCAAGGCGAGACCCTGTCTCAAAATTTAAAAATTAAATTAAATTAACAAGA
>JAJEJO010001177.1:5750-35503 GCA_020662805.1 Glaucomys volans
CCCAGGTAGCCTGAGATGCTCGGTCTCTGCCTGGGAGGCCGCCGGCTGGTGCTGGAGCCACGGCCAGTGACTCCAAAGTGCTACTGGGGACCCACACTCACTTGTTGGCTGGCGCAGACCCAGGTCGGTTGCTCCGAAGTAGCTGCAGGGTATGGCGCTTCCGGATGGCAGCTGCCCGCGGCGGGCCGAGCCCAGCCCGGCTGAGTTGGTTCTGGTGCGGCACCTGGGGACCCCTTATATGTGCTTTGAATATAAAGTCTCGTTGAGAGTCATATTCTTGCTGTTTGAATCCCGAGCAAATAGGAATCTACGGAGCAAGTAGGAATGCAGCCTTCCTCTAATCCGCCATCTTGGATCTCTCTGCTCACTGTTTATCAGTTACTTAAGTGTTCTAAATAGATAACAACAGGTATAGTACATCAGATCACTTTTTGACAATATGTGTTAAATCACTTATAAAGTATATGAAACCATTCTTACCATGAGTACATCAAATCCCAAATCAAAATCACATCAACAGGAATCAAACCTGGGGGCTGGGAGCCAAAGCTAGCCATTCTACTTAATTGTCTTAGAGCATATTCAGATAGAAACCATCTCCAAGGCAACAACACATAAAAGCCCACAAAGATTTGATTTATTTGCTATGATCTCAATGTTGCCCCAACCCAAAAATATTAACCCCAAGGTAATGGTATTAGGAGACAGGACTTCTAAAAGGTAATTAAATTATGAGAGTGGAATTCTCATGAATAAGATTAGTGCCCTTATGAAATGGCCCCAGAGAAAAATCTGGCTGTTTCCACCCTGTGAGAACACAGTTAGTTGTCATCCATGAACCAGAAAGAGAACTCAGCACCAGACAATGAAGCTGCCGGTTCATTGATCTTGATGCACCAGTGAAGCTGCCAGATCATTGGTCTTGAACTCCTCAGTTTCCAGAAGTGAGAGAAACAAATTCCCGAGTTTATAGACTACCCAATATGTGATATTTTGCTATATCATCCCAAATAAACTAATATAATGTGGACCGGAGTCAAAATCATGAATTGCATGGTGAAGGAAAAAAAAGAGAACAAAAAGACAAAGGAATTGATTCCAATGTGCGGGATAATGTAGATTACTGAAGATATAGTAATAATTATAACAAAGTCAGGGATTAGAAGTTGATAAATGGACTCAACTTTACTTAAGACAGTAAAAATACAAATGTATATGTATGTGTAACACTTTCCATATACTGTAGTTATTCCTGCTATTCCTTTGTGGATTTGACCTAAAGCTGTGGCCTAAAGATGTTGTCCATTACCCACTGACCTTGAAGTTGTGGTGACTTAGTCTAAGCACTGCTGGGTTCAGTGATATGAATGGCTGGTTTCAACAATAAGGAACACTGTAATTATTCCTTGTAAAAATTTAAAGCCAGCAAATTGATATATTATTATTATTATTTGCTCAATAAATAGTTCATAAGAAGAATACAGTGGAGAACTGCAAAGGAAAAGTTATAATAAGACACTAATTTTTTCACTCTGAGTCTAACCTCACTAGAGTAATCTTAGAAGACAGATCATAAACTTCAGTCATCAATTTGTTGATAATATTGTTCCCTTCCTTATTACCAAAATTGTCTCCTGCATCCCTTCTTCTTTTACCACTTTGCATGTCAGTGCATGCTTGCAATTTTTACCACTGTGTTTCTCTCCATAGGAATATCTCTGTAAGTGAGCACATTTGTAGTTCTCTGTGTTTCTGTTATGATTTATTGTCTCCATGTTCCTTACAATCATATACAGGATTGTGTGTAATTTTTTGCATAAAGGAACTATCAATATATCTATGTGTGTATCATTTGTGCATATAATTGTTCATTGTGTATGCAAAAGTGACATCTGATAAATAGCTCAGTCAAGGTGAGTCAGTAGGATTGTGGAGAATTTCAGGGGATGAATTACTCATATGGGCATTTACAAATTCTATGACGATAGAGTACTTTGTAGTATGTGACCATTTGTGAGTGGATCATGTACTTGAATACACATTTGGGCTCTCTGGTGCTAAAGCACCTCTTTAATTCAGTTGGGACATCTGATCCTCAGAAAGTTTTTGATAATTTCATTTAGTTTTTAAAATGTTAAGATAGCTAGTAAGAAACAAATTCTAGAGCTCAATAGGTTTGTCTTCTAATTGTTGCTTTCCCATTTCCTCCGCAGCTTTGACTGACTGAGCTATTTATATCAGATGTAAGTAAGACAATACCTCACATAAAACAGTTGTGCTAGATGACTTATAAATGCATGGACATAAGTCTGTAGGATGCTGATACCACCAGGGACTATATGTGTGACTTTGAGAAAATTATAGGATATCCCTAATCCTCAATTTCCACATCTGTGCAATAACTAGAGTCAGTAATCTAATACCTACTGATCAGAGTAACAATAGTGCAAAATGAAATCCTATAAGAATTGCAAGAAATAAACTAGCTCATATTAACTTCATAGTTAACTTACACATCAAAAAGCATGACCTAGCTTTCATGGATTGCTTAGGCCACACTGTTTTATGTTCTCATCTTCTATAATGTGGTACCACAAGTGACTTTTTTGTAGTGTAGCAAGAAAAATTTCTAATGCCGAAAAGAAAGGAGCACAGGACAAACAAAACCAAAATTGGATTCCTTCTTAAGTATCACTGTAAGTATTTTATCCAATAAATAGAAAAGTACTTCTAGATCAAGGATGCAGATTTAAACACATTATTCCATTTCATTGTAAGGAATATGATTAGATTAGCTAAAACTAGTATTTTCTTCTTATGCTTAATCCTATTTTCTAAACACTTTGAGATTTTCCCTGATTGACATGGGACAGAATTACCCTGCTAAACCTTGAGAGAGATCTCAGTTCCTCTACACCAATGGAGCAAGTGAGACAACAGCTGCCATTAATGCTTTGAAAAGTGACTCTTGTGTTTGAGGATAGAAAGAGAGATTTGCCATTTAATAAATAATAAAATGTCTTATTTTGCTTAATATGCTATCAATTTTCATTCTTTTTCTGCAAATGACATAATTTTGTTCTTTATGACTAAATAAAACTCCATTGTACACATATACCTCATTTTCTTGATCCATTTGTTGGTGGCACTTAGGCTGGTTAAATAACTTGACTATTATCAATTGCACTGTTATACACACGTGTTTGTGTGTGTGGCTATGATAGGTTGACTTTTGGATAAAGCTCATGTTTCTTCTCAAATTTAGAAGCTAGAGACAAAAGAAAAAAAAAATGGGGAGGAGTTTGTTTTCATTAAAATGGAAGTGAACCAATGGTACAGAAAAAGGGGACCAGATGAAGAGAGGAGGGAAGGGAAAGGGAAGATACTACAGAATAAAATTGAACCAATTATGTGCATGTACAAATACTTCACAATGAATGACACTATTATTTATAGTTAAAATGCACCAATAAAATTTAAGGCTACAATGAACCTATTCACAAAATAATAAAAAGTATTCAAAAACATAATCATGTTATATTCCTATGTGTTGCTATAATAACATTTATCAAAAATATTAATAAACTAATAAATTGTATTTTATGATATACCTATTATAAGTTTTAATAGAAATATAAATATTGAGATATGATGGATGCTTTTTTGTTTGAAGGAATCTAGTTTTTATTAACATGGGTCACATATTATTGTCTTAAATAGTAGTGTAATTCTATTCCTTAATGTAGTGGTACCCAACAGTTTTCTCTTTTTTCTTCATGCACTTACGTATATAGAGCTCATTAAACCATTTATTTTATTCACTTTTTTATTGCACTGGGAATTGAACCTAGGGGTATTTTATCACTGAGCTACATCCCCTGTCTTTTTCATTTTTAAAATTTTGAGACAAGGTATCAATATATTATTAACTGTCCTACTAAGTTGCTGTGACTGACCTTGAACTAGACATACTTCTGCCTTAGGTTCCCAAGTTGTTAGAATTAAAGTATTACATCCAGCTTTTATTCACAAACTTTACTTACAAAGACACAGTCCAAAGACCATGTAAAAGAGTTATTTGATACCCCAAGTAAATGTCAAATTATTTATTCATATCTACCTTCAAAACAACTCCTCCATCTACAAATCTGTCTCAATATCCCAAGTAGAATTTTAAAATGTTTCTAAGCTATCCAACTAAAATCCAGGGAACTGTGAATCTGTTCATATATAACTTCTATTATTACATAATTTGCACAGTTGATCTGAAAATAGGAGGCTAATCTAGGTGAGTTTAATGGAATTACACCAACTCTTTAAGAGCAAAGAGTTGTCTGGTTGTAGCAGAAGTCAGAGAGGTTTCAACCATGTGAGGGAGGCTTTGAAGAGTGACAAGGAACAAGGATTTCTGACAATACACAACAATACAGACCCTCACTTTAGCCCACATGGTACCTTCAGTGACTCTTCAGAAGTCCTGTAGAATATTTGAACACAAGAATATTATTTAGTCTTTAATATAGGAGTCAAAGATTAGAAGAATTTCATATTAAAAATTTATTCTGGCTGCTTCGGGTTTAGGACACAAGAAGCTTAATTAGCCACTAAGATTTACTAAAGTCTAGACATGATTTTTATCTCTATCTTAACTAATAGCTCCTGCAGCCAAATTCTTGCAACTGCTATTTGTACTTCTCATTGTAAACAGAAAATATGATTCTGCCAGCTCCGAACTTCCTTTTGGCTCAAACTGAAAGAAAACATAAGAAGAAGCACGTGATGGCATGCATCCCACATCGTAATGATTTCTTGCTAAGCTGAAGCGCCTGCAAAAATATTATCTTCCCACACACTTCCTAAACACCATGGACCTTTTCATGCATAGATTTCCTCATTAGAAAAAAAAAGGAAAAACCAACAACAAGGAGCTATGCTGTAGCAGAGAAATAGATTCTTTAAACAAAAGATCCTCAAGGGAAAAAAAATACTATTCTTGAGAAAGTATGAAATTTTTAATTTTAAAACTCTTTTAAGATTAAATATTAGAGCATGCCTTTTCAATGATGCTCAGAAGAATGCCTGAGTAGAATGATTTATTTTTACAATGATTATTGGGACATTTATTAGCATTTGACATTTAGTAGAAAGTATTCTCTAAGCTGAATATGTATATGTACACTTTCTCTTTTCATGCATGGAACATTTGTTTTTTCTTTCACTGGAAGATATTTGTTGAGCTCAAACAGAACTTTGAGGCCATAGATAATTAACTGAATAAATTTGGAGAGATAGTTTCCCTGGCTGATGGAGAATTTCTACATAGCAAAAAACAACACCCAGCTTGCTTTGATAGGAACATTACTGGTACCTCTTTATGAATGCTCTAGTTTATAACTGCTCCTAGCACAGCTCCACTTGGAGCTATTAGCGAACAGTTTTGGATGCCTTTTAATAATATGTAAATCTCCCAGGTAAGTAGTATTCTCAAATACATGATCTTTTCATAACTTTCAACAGTATTTGCAGTAAGTAAATCTAACGCTAAATTTCTCTTTTGTTTGATCTGGAAAAAATTTAAAAATTATGAAAAGAATTGAAAAGAGCAATAATGAATACTGAATATTCCATGTAGTGCAACTTTCTTGGGTATCTGTTACTGTACTTTTATCATCTTTTAACTCTTTACAATTCAGAAATTTGTTAAACATATCTGACAATATTGTCAATGATAATTGTTCACAAAAATGAAAGTGAATTTTATCAAGTTTCTTAAGTTGATCACTGTTCTTGGATAGTTGCAGTTTTGTATTTATTTGCAAAGTCATTTACACATTCCTGATTGTCCATGCAATTATTTTTGTTGGCTCTTTTGAATCTGTTCTAGCATCTTATGGGTTTCCTTATTACTTAGCACAAACAAAAATAAATCATTCCACAGTTTCTCTGGGTCATGCACTCTGAATATGGCTTGACTAGACCTTCTGTACCCAAGTAATCAAGTAATCAAGGCATGGGTTCACACTACCATCTCAGTTGAAGCTTGGGTCCTTGTCAAAGGCCACTGGTCCTTGGTAACCAGTGAATGGGTAAGCACAGAGCAGAATTAAAAAAACAGATAGCAAAAGAATATAAGCTGGGAAGGGCTAATAGGATTTAGGTCTCCACACTCCTTATATTATTAAGAAAGAGGGATAGATACTAAACATGTATACAACTTTAGTGATATGAGAGATGTAGGAAGAGCCACTGAGCCATTTGCACCCCTGTAGCTGAGGAATGGGTACAATCCTGTGGAATGCCCTGGATTATCATGCTTGGGCAGCGCACTCTCAAGTGACCAACCTGCTGATGGAGCAGTGCCTCAGGAGAGTCTCACCCCCTCCCCCTGTCTCTCCCTTCTTCCGCATTGTGCAGTTTCTAATTGAATTGCTCTGATAGGCTCTTGCAACATTGCTTCTCTTTACTCTTTGGCTCCCTTCCTCTATAAAATGTGTTTGCTTCCTGATTAAAGTTGAGATTGTGTCCCAGAACCTGGTTCCCTCAGTTGACTGTGCTCCATCGCCTCACCCCCTCCAAGGGAAAATTTCCACGTTTTATGACAAGTATGGTCCTTTTATAATTATTATTTTAATTTTACATGTTCATAGGGCAAAGCATGAGACTTTGTGTACAGAATGTGTAATGCCCAAATCAGGATAGTTTCGATTGCTTCTTAAAGGAGCAAATGGAACAAATCTTAAGATAAACATAGTTCGTGTAATTTCCAAATAAGAAAAGGAAAAATATGAGAAAGAAAACAAATTAAAAATGTCAAATTTGTATAAAAGATGTTAAGAAAGAAGGAATAGTGGACAAATAGAAAACATATAATTTGATAATTGAAATATTCAAATGGAGTAAATTCTTTACTTAACAGAAAATGTTTACAATACCAGTTAAAAACCCAAGGGTTATGATATTCACATTTTAAAAAGGATGTAAAAATGGTTCAGAGAATGACTTAAAATGTGATGATTGGTTAGTTATATTAATGTCCCATAGAATGGTCATAATGGAAAAGAAAATGCTATTGGAAGTTCAAACATTATTACATAGTGATAAGAAGTTCAAGGAATTTTACCAGGAAGGCAAAATTTTAAACACATATTTACGTAATAGCATAGTTTTGAAATATATAACAACAACAACAAAAACTTAATGGAACTATAAGGAGAAACAAAATTTTACTAAAATCAGAGATTTTATCATATCTCTTAGTAACTGATCTAGCAGACAAAAAATCAATAAGGAGTAGAGCACTGGAAAAATGAACAGGTTTGAATTAATTCACATAAGTAAATACAACATTATACCCTAGTTTGGTATAATATTTTCTTCTCATGCAGATATGATTTTTTTTTAAATTGATCTCATCCTATGACATAAAGCAAGTCTCAGCAATTGAGATCAAATCAACTGTGTGCCCTGCACCATTTCTTACTCCTATCCTCTAGGGGACAGGATGAAGCAAGCTTCTTTCACTATCAGTAAGATCACAAAAATTCAAATAGAAGGAGACAAGGGGGAGAGGGAATGGTGAGGGAGGGCATTTATTAGTTTTAGAGTATGCAGATACTCTAAAACTAGGCACAATTATTCAATTTGAGTGGCAAAATCACAACCTTCCTTCCTGGGTCTGAAGCTGGAGATATTGAGGACAACGTAATGGAGAGTAGATAGAAAAGAAGTGTGAAAGATGGGTACTGATTTCATAGCAGCAGAAGAAAACAAATATCATTCCCACATAAACAAATAAGGTGACTATTTTCCACCTAAGGTTCTCATTCATCCTCCACAATTTAATAATAATTATGAAAATTTTATGCACTTTTAAATTAAAATATAACAACAGCCATATTTTGTAATGTGCTAATTAAATTGTGAAACAACTATGTAATCCGATCTATATTAACATGAACACAAAGATAGAAAACAAATGCAGCCAATAGTCATCTATGTAATATTTAGATATCTCGACATTATTGTCTTCCTATTAAGTTACTTAGCTACTCCATCATATAGTACAGAATAACTGTAAAAGATTTCCTTTTATGGCACCTGAGACAATTTATGAGGTAAACATGACACATATTTTAAATATTAGTAGATGCTTCCATCCATAATTTATGCCAAATAACTGAATACAATATATTCTCTTAATAACCAAGACCTAGTACAACTGACTTTGTGCATGTATATGTGCATATTAACTATCCTGGAAGTACACAAGCAATTATGTACTTATGTAAATGTACATATGATGTGTATATAATTTCTTCAGAGTAATTCATGAGTTCTGTTACATTTCAGAATTATTTGTACATATTATTTTTATAAAAGTTCCCCAATAGTTTAGTTGGTTGTTAGTATGTCTATTTTCTTCTTAAAATACAATCTCTTTATCATCTTTCTAGCTTTATTATTAGAAGTAAATTCCTTGCATACGACTAGTATGCAATAGTATCTGTTGAATAAATATATGTCCAAACACTAAATGAAACATATTCAGTGAGAGAGCAAGGTAAATTCCAGTTCCTCTAAACTGTAGAGTCTTCTTTCAGTACAAAGTATTTATTCGGACTCCATTAAATCTGGGCTCTCATTTGGTTTGGATTTTATCTGCTTGTCTATGATGTTTACACAATGATTCAAGAGGAGATATGTTTTTGCAGTGGTGCGTCGTTTTGGAAATAAAAAGCCTAAATACGTAAGATATACTTTCTGCTACATGTGCTAGAGAAACAATATGTATGATGATCACACATCGAAGTCAGTTTTGGTTTCAATTCTTGTTATTATATTTTATATTATGTAAACATGTAACCCATGTTTGCCTCAATTTCTTCATCTGTAAAAGTAGCATAGTGATAGTACATCAGGAACACTTTTGTTAAAACTGAATGAATTAAAGACATGCGTTTGTGTTTGTGTATGCACACACATACAGGCATATATGTATAAATCCACACACATGTGCTTAAACTGGATTGATGGATTAATTTTCAATTTATTTTATCCTTCAATATATTCTACCTGACGTCAGGAGCCTAGTTTAAGTAATAACAACTATGAAAAGTGGTGATTATTTTCAGTTTACCAGCTCAAATCAAGATGATTCAAAATAATAGACACTAATAAGCAGGGGGGGCTTTTGCAATTTAAGGAAATTACATTTCAAATAAACCAAAGCATATTTGAAATTAGGGTAGTCTATATTAATAAGGTGGGTCCCACTTCTAGCTCTGCTTTGAAAGCTGGTGCAGCAGCAAGTGTGCAATAAGAAAAAAATTCACAGTATCTTAGGAAGTACATTTCAAACATACACTAAGGAAAACAGACATTTCCCCATCTATTGGAAACTTGCATGGTTCACAGGAAAGACTAATGCAGTCCTGAACAGTGTGTGAACAGCACACTGCACACCTTTGCACCTAGTTGCATTCAGAGATTCAAGAGTAGGTGGGGTTTCTTTTTCATTATATTTGTAACTACCTATAAATGACCAAGATTTCTTCAGCCTTGAAAAATATTCTCAGTCCTAGAAAATGCAAGAAGTATGATAATAGGTGCTATGTTGCTTATTTTTTCATGAGCTCACAGCCTCCTTTAGTACAAATAGTTTCAAATAGGCTCCAGTAAAACTGCCCCCCACACCCCTACATATAAATGATGCTATGTGTAATACCTTTGTCTAATGACATAAAAATTGCAAATGCAAAAATTCTAACATGGAAGCCAAAACATACCAATTAATTTCATCTACTTTTCTGAATCATCATTTTTCATTCATTCATTGCATTTATAACTCCATCTTAAAAAAAAGATAATGAATTCACCAAGTAATGAAACATACCATACAGAAATAATGTCTGCTATTTAGACAAACTCATTAAGAAGAGCCATGAAGACTATAGGATGAATCCACAGGACATGCTTAAACACCTTTCTTCAGCTAAAAATACGATTAGAAAAATAAAATGTCCTATGTTTAGAATAGGGACCATATAATGAAAATATAGACCTGTCTTCTTCAAAGTCATCACCTGCATATATTGTTTTTCCTCAAAGTTTCCTGCATACGTTATTGGAGGTGACACATTCAATATGGAAATACTTTAGTGAAATTTAATGAAAAGTTAAGAGAAGCCAAACACAGAAAAATCACTTTTTGCCTTATCCTTATATGATTTATGAAGTATATTTATGAAAGAACTTTCACATTTCCTGTGGCCTACAGAGTACCAGACACTCCAGCTTGATGTATCTTGAAGACATATTGACCATTTATCATACAAAGCAACGTACAGGATTAATTTTTCATTTAACAAGGTCACTTCTTTACTATGGAATTTCGAAGGTAGACCATAAGCTCAAGTCAATCCTTACTCTTGTGGAATGTACAGTTACATATGGGAAACAGACAAATTCTCAGGCACTAATCATGCTTTATGGTAAATGCTACAGATGCACACAGTAAGACATGGCAGATGCCGTAGAGAGCCTGCCTGATAGCTATTTTCTCCCTATTTCTTGCTATTAGCAGCTGGCTTCTGTTCAGTGACCAATGGTTCATGTGTTCAGGAAAAGGGATTCCCTCCCCATCTCCAAAAAGGAATGTTGATGAGACAAAGCCCTTAACAATCCTTTCCATTGTTCAGTGACTGGCTCAGTCATGGTCATGTGATAAAACTACAGTTAATGAGAAAAAAATTTGAAGTTTGCTTTTGAGGGTCTGGAAGAAGATTTTATTTCTGCTCAAAAGCGGGTCTGAGAGAGAGATCTCCTCATTCCCCTCTGCCAAGTGTGTTATGTGAGGGCATTAAAACTGGGACTGCCACAGCATTTGCAATCATTAGAACATCAGTCTCAGCTGCAAAGCCATAATGCTGAGGATAATGGAGCAGAAAGATGAAAAATCCTGGCCCTTGATGAGCTGTCTCTGCCATACACAAGATTTCTTTTATCAACTCTTATTTTAAAGCTGATTATAATTGCATCTTTTGTTTCTTTCAGCTGAAAACTTCTTAGCTTACAGTGAAAGATACCTAAGCAAAGCTTGGAGAGATCAGGTAAGTCTTCCAGAAGTAAATATTATCTGCCTGCACCTTAAACTATTTTGTGGATACCTTTGTAGCTTCTTTTCCTCTATGTCCATAGCCTGCAGCAGTAATTGAAACTGAATTAGGAAGATGTACTTGGGACAGAGGGCAATATGATAACTCATGTAATATTTTCAAAATCAGATACTCCACATATTAAGATATTTGGAACCCAAAAGAATAAAGAAGACTATTAAAAAGCCATATTCCTATTAACTTAGTAGTCATTTTAATTATGGGGGACATTAAATTTCACAAGGCAGATAAACTTGTAGCTACTACCTAAAACATATCTGAAAATGCTTATGTGTGACTTTGTTTCCTAAAATTCTCCTAGCTGTGAGAACACGAAGAATTGTATGAAATGGAGGAGAAATTTATATCTGTTCTCACTGAGCAAGCATACAATTATTAATGCAGATAGTCATCCATTCCTGCCCTCACAGCAACAAAGGCAATATTATACTGCTTTGTAATAGGAATGTGTGAAATCCAAGAATATAACCATCTGCCATTTCCTCTTCTGAGCTCTTATACTTGGCCAGTATGTGCCAAGCTGCTCTCATCAACACTGATGCTTCTGCTGTTTGACCAACTCAGACTCGTTCCACCACTGTAGGGTCCGGCTTCAGTTCTAGGCAAACACACAGTGATGGGAGGTGGATGAGCCTCATTACTACTGTTACTACTTCGTGAAATTCACCCACTGACAGAGTGAACATATATTTTTCTAGACAAATTAGGATGATTCTGTCCATGAAAAGAGAATTAGTTACTTCACTGAAATAACTGCAGTAACCAAGCTCAAAGGTCTTCTGACCTACAGGGTAAAAGCTTTATCTCTAGACCTTACAGCATGTTCATTTTTATATATATATCATATACATAAATTTAAAAATAAATACATTTTTTTCAGCTTTTGGAAGGCCGACAATGATTGGCATTTGCGGAAAGCTTTCTGGAAGAGGTAAAATTTGTAATAAACCTAGCAAGATTTGAGGGGATTGAAAAGGTAATGGATAGATCAATGATACTTGTATGAAAGCAATGAAAAGAAGAAAAAGAAACATTATTAGTAATTCATCAAACATTTTGAATTGTGACTAGTCACATTGCATCACTTTCATAAAAATGAATAGTTTTTATTGACTTTCAATATACATAAGATTATATACCTGACAGTCAAGTATGCACTTATTTTTCACAGAATAATGATGATATCCCTTTATCATACTTAGAGAAGAATATTTGTAAAATGTAAGAAATAGATAAAAAATGACAGAACTCCAGTGGCATATAAGGGGAAAAATTCTCCAAATCTATTCCTCCTTATACTCTCCAACATCATCACTTCCTTACTAATCAAAAATAATAAAATAAATTTCTCTAATAGCCCAAAAAATGAGGGGATGTAATTACTGAATATTATGATACTTATAAAGACATATCTAGACTCCCTGTGTTATGGTTTGTATTTTAAATCTTCCCAAAAATATTTATTTGTTGAAGGTTTGGTCCCCAATGGAGCAATGTTTGAAGGTGGGTGGGGTTGTTGCTGTAGTGTGGTATTAAGTTTCTAACAACAGTGAAATGTCCAGAAAATATTTACAGTAATTAATTTCCAGTTGGCTTTTTCTCATACAGGGAATGAGAATATATTCATCTGTTTAAATGAAGAACAATTAAGGATACAGATGCTTAATGTGGAAATATTGTAGTCAACTGGACCAGAGTCTAGTCTGGGCTTCAGTCCCTGTACATCTATGGAATCCAGTGGACCTTACAGAGAATGCAAAGATCAGGAATTGTAAAATATTACTGGCTCCTTGCCCATTTCTTTCCTCCATAGACCTTGGTTTTTCTAGGAAAACTAAAAGTCTGCTCTCTCTAATGATATAAATCTCTCTTAGGATAGTTATAATATATAAGGTATGGAAGGGCAAAATGTCTAAATCACAGAATATACAAAAATAAGAGTTTATGTAGTATGGAGAAAGGCACATCAGCAAGTGGGTGTTTGTGAGTTTATAATTGCGGGTACCAAATTCTCTACTGGCTTTGTTACGATGTAATGATAGGTTGTGGGTGATTGTGTGCCCTTATCATATTGGTTAGCTCATGATTGGACCACGCAGATCCCTTAATTTCAGATGCACAGGGAAAATGATGATATTTCTTGCATGAGCAATTTTGTGCTTCATTGCTCCTAATTGCGTACTTAAGCTTCACTTTTTGAAAGCTTACAATGTCTTAGACAAAAAAGGAGGTCAATATGTGAGATCTTGCAGAAATTAAAAAAAAAAAAACCTGAAGAAAAAAGATATCTGCTGCTTGATAGAGTAATTCATTTAAAAACACAAGTCCAAGCATCGAAACTAAGTATAAGCGTAGCCCACAGGTGATTTTAAAAAATTTCATTACACAAAAGAGTAGTTGAAATAAGTAACAAACTGCCAAAGTCAATAATAAAAGCAAAGTGGTATAAATCAGCTCAAGAGGAAACTGAATCAATTTATAGAAGAAAGAAACCAGAGCTACTGCCTTTATTCTTAAGCAGGAAAACACCTAAATCAACTTCTGCCAGTTATTCTTGCATTAGAAATATTCCTTTTGATAGCTAAAATAATTTGCCATCATATAGGAATTGATTTTAATTTATAATATTTGATAAACAAAACTTCTTTCTTCTGCTTAAAATAACCTCTCTAAGGGCAGCACTTCTGATGATTTTTCCTTATATATCCCTACCTCTAGGGTAATGCTTAGCAAAGAGCAGGCTCTCCTTTATTAGTCTTAAAATGAACTGATGAAAAAATGGAATAAAAAATTGTGTATGCATATGTGATATTTGACATTAATATTAACTAAGGCTATGGAGACAAATGCTAGCACATGGCAGAAAGGATCTTTCTATCATTAGTTCAACAATATCAGATCCAGAGCACCATAACACAAAACAACTGTTATTCTCAGATCTCTGTTCACTTTTATTTCTAGAGTTCTTGTTTACTTCTACCTTCAGTGCTTCTACAGTAGCCTCCCATTAATAATGTTTTCCCTCTAAAATATTTTAGAGATTTTTTTCCATTGTTTTTCATTCTTTAGTTGTCATCAATTCTTATTGTTCTTTATTTTTATTTTTATTTTATTTTTTAGTTGGTAAGTGGAGTGATCAGGTAGGTAACTAGGCAGACATCCCCAATTTGAAAATCTGAAATCTGAAATATTCCAAAATCCAAAACTTTTTGAGCTCCAACATGATGCCACAAATGAAAAATCATGTACAATGTTCTTTAAAGTATTATATAATATTACTTTCACTCTATGTGCATAAGGGATATAAGAAACATAGGTGAATTTTGTGTTTAAACTTGGGTCTACTTCCCAAGATAACTCACTGTACAAGTCCAAATATTTCATAATCAAAACAAAATCCAAAATCTGAAGCATTTCTGATCCCAACTATGTTAGGTAAGTTCACAGTAAATTCTAGTATGCTCTTTTTAATATGAAACCACAATAAACATATTAAAATTTGTATATAACACAGATTACCCCTATAAAACTTGTTTCAAAGTAAATTAAAAAGAAAGTTGGTTTTACTCCAAATTAATTTCCAAATGACTTTTAGTTTTCATTCTGTGAGCTGTAAAGAATTTAAATGTAAAGATTGCATATATTTATTTGTAGTATTTCTTAACATAATTTTTTTACTCAATTTATTCACAATAGAGAATTGTAGCCTCAGTTTGAAATGCTGGGCTGTGTTGTCAGTGCACCAAACAGCAGTATTATGGGTTGGAGCACATAGCTTAGCTCTTTTCAAAACTGGACACTGTTCCCTTCCCCCATTCATCTGCTTAAATGGAACAGCTGCTTTCTCTGGATCAGCATTTGATCAAACCACCAAAATATCAATTGTGTGAATGTAATTCATTAAACTGCATTTAAACTACATTCAAAATTAGTGATCCTTCCTTTAATTTCTTTTTGGAGAAAAGAAATAAGAAATAAGAACAGATTATTGCTTGAAGTCCAATGAAAAGGATGGTATCTCAATCACTCATCCCTATACAGTTTGTGTCAAGGTTGGAATTAATATTTCCAGTACTTTTTCATTACAATAAACCTTTTAGCAGAATATACAGAATGAAAGTCTTTAGGGAACCTAAATTCTAAAACAGTTCAACAACTATGTTAACTGATATGCTTGTAAAGAATACAAAGACACTGGGGGAAAAAAAAACACAGAAATTCAACTTTAAACATTAATGACTAGAATACAATGAAAAGATGAAATTCATTTTAAGACATAAGGTGAAATAAGCTCATCATCTTTTGAGCTCATCAAAAAAAATGACCATCCAATAAATTTGAAAGTTGCAGTATTTAAATTCTATTAAATACTTCATTTAATTACAACTGACCTTTAATTATGCATGGTAAAATAGAGAAATTAAGGAGAAAAAATGATATTAATTCATGTTCTCATCTTACTGTAAGTAAGCTAAGAATTAGGTGAGGAATAAAGTATTTCTCCCTACTATTTTTTATCTTTTTTTTTTTTTGCTAATTAGTCCTTTCATATTATAAGTATCCAAATTCTGGGAGCTGAGAGTGATTTAAGAAAGCATGAATATTCTATTTTACATGTTTTTTCCATTACCTTTGTCCACCAGATCCGTTTTCAATCCTCTGCCCAGCTGTCTGATTTACTAAGAGCAACATTACCAGAATTTTTTGTAGACTAGCTTCCAGCTACATTTCAAATGAGATGAATTACATTCCTTCTTCAAACCAGGATTATTTCAAATGCTGTTCTGATAGTGACTTTGTCCTTCTACAGCTATAATTTCTTGATTAAAAAAAAATGTCTCATCACTACTAGTCTATCCCCCTTGCTATTTCCCCAAGGATTTCCAAACATCTATTAAAAGAAAAATCCCTTCCTTGAAATTTTGCCAGTTGAACCATCAGTGAACAAGAAATCTGAGAGATTGAAAGGTTGGGTACAGGTGTATCAAAAGGAAGTGGATACTCTTCCTCATGGATTTAGAATAAAAATGGTACATATTTGTCAGTCACCTTGCTGGGGAAAATATATAGGTGATAATTTGTCATTCATTGTCACTAGGTTTAGTCAAATTATTATTCTTGGTGGGCAACTGGCTACATAATTTGTGGGGTTCAAGGTAAAATGAAATAATGGGATCCTCACTTAAAGATGTTAAGAGTTTTTAGATAGTAACAAGTAACAATAGAGCATTAAAATGAGGGGCTGGGCCCTAGCAAGTACAAGGCATTGTGGGAACGTGTAGACTATATGCCTTTGAAGCTGACATGGGTAGGTAATGGCTTGGTTTGGAGGGTCAAAAGAGGGCAAAGTTTTCTGTGATCTACCGTACATTGCTAGGGCAATCACATGATTACAAAGACCATGGGGTAAAGTCTGTCTCTATGCTAGAAAACTGACAAAAAAAAAAAAAAGAAATAAATGAATAAACAAACAAGCAAATAAATAAGTAAATAAATAAATAAATCAGTAATGTAAAGGGCCCTTATTTCTCAATTACAGATATGAATGAAATGTACAATGCTACCATTATTGTCTTAAAACAAACTTATAACTCATAGCTGTAAGAAATGAGTGCCAAGAACAAGGCTTCAAATCAAACTATAAAAGGTTAGGGTTACAAGTCCAGTTAAATACTTTCAGTTCTACTAGGCTTAGAAGAGGACTCTGGTTGGAAATAAATGAGACTGGAAGACTTGGTTTAGGGTTTGCTAAATATGGGAACTGTCCACTAAATATTATTCTATTCTATTTCCGATGAAAGTTTATTTTTCTAGAGATACTTCCTGCTACCACTCATTGCCTCAGGTCTAGACCAGAGCCTAAGAAATGCAAGGTATGTATAGGAGACAGCTTGTATTTCAAAGAAAACTGTAAGATCTGGAAACAAGTAATGGTGTTAAATCAACTTTAAGATATAAAGTTGAATTTGACCAAATTTATCAAAGGAGTATGTTTATTTCTAGTTTTGTTTTTAAATTTTTATTTATCCATTTATTTATTTTGCAGTTCTGAGTATTAAATTCAGGGTCTTACAAATGCTAGGCAACTCTACCACTGAGTTACAATTCCAGACCAAAAGAGTGAGTTTATTCTTGGATTTGACATTTAAGTTTGGCTCATCTTTGGAGAGTGCATTTGAGAGTTTAATTCTCTAGTATATTGAAGTCTGAAGGAGATAACCAGTCAAGCTTTGATTATGAAACAAGAAATACATGTGACTATTTATAGAATAACTAGGCAATAAGAAACTGGAAAGACAAAGGCTTTCTAAGATTCATAAATATTGGATCTAAACAGATGTTATAATCCACCATTCAGAGTAGTACTGACTGAGTTCTAATGACAGATGGTCCAGTGACACATCTGTCTTTTAGAATCTGGGTTCCTCATTGTGTAGTTAAAAGAGAAAAACTGGAAGCACCATAAAATTGGTGCTTGGTCATTCCTAGGAAACGAAAATATCAAACAGAAAGCCATAAGAACATTCCCCATTTTATCCCTCATTTCCTCTTAAATTTTAAGTCAAAATTTAAAAAACTCCATATTCAG
Organism: Glaucomys volans; assembly: GCA_020662805.1. Classification (NCBI taxonomy): domain Eukaryota; kingdom Metazoa; phylum Chordata; class Mammalia; order Rodentia; family Sciuridae; genus Glaucomys; species Glaucomys volans. Next base: position 23,514 of record JAJEJO010001177.1, read on the forward strand.
TAGGAAAATACAGACTCAAAGCATCAAGATTTGTTTGTTTCCTTACCTATTTGCCTGGTTTAAAAAAAAAGTTTGTTTGATCATGATGAATAACTATAATATATAAACTTGATAAGATAATGTTACCTTTCACTGAAGGTGCAGATGCTATATCTCTACTGAACTCAATAGCACATTTTCTGGTATAAAATTTCTCATCTGGGAAATGCTTTTAATTTTATTTTTGTTTTCCTACAAAATTAATGGGAAACACTGAAAACTCATTTTCACTGGGCAAGGATGGTCTTTATACCATCCTTCAAATCTAAGTCAAGTCTTTTGCTCTATGTCATACTGCAACATAAAGAGACCTCAGTTACCTACATAAATTATTACATACCAAGAAGCAAGTACTATAAGTGTCTTAATAAGACATATGAGTTCTGGAGAATTTTAAATAAATTGCACAAAATTTGGGTTGGAAGCATTAATATTAAATGTTCTAGGAGTCCAGTGGTATCTCAGTGTATCCCTAGTGTCCTATGTAGGACATGATGTGTTACTGGAGGACTCTATCGAGAGATATCTCCCTTGCTTGCTTTGAAGAAGTAAGGATGCTTGTTTAGAAATTCACAAGACACTTTGCTGAGGATAGCCTCTAGGGCCCTGGGGAAGAACCCAGTAGACACCCAGCAAGGATCCAGGGCAATTCCACAGCCAGGGAATTGAACTCTGCTAACAATGTAAGAGACACTGAAAGTGGCCTTCCCCGTCCAGGCTCAAGATGACAAAAGTCCATGCGATGCCTTCAAACACATTTCAGGTGATGCATTCACTGTATGTAGCCTTGGAAGATTTTTAGCAGATGACTCAGCTAAACTGATCCTATCCTCCTGACTCAGAAACTATGATATAACAAATGAATTCTAAGTAACAGCAAATAACATAACATGAAAAGGGGTATTTTCTAGTGTGTTAATCATACTATATTAGCGTTAGTTTGTATAAAATTAATCCAATACAAGACAATACCAAGATCTCTGTTTCAAAATCTGACACAGTAATTGAAATAATAGAAGCAAGTGATGAATCTGGTGGGTATGCAAGAGAGGGACATTGTAGTTTAGCATTAGAAAACATATATGAGAGCTGGGGATATAGCTCAGGTTGTAGAGTGCTTGCCGCACAAGCCCAAGACCCTGGGCTCAATCCCCAACACTGCAAAAAAGAAAAAAAAAAGAAAGAAAAGAAAACATATATGACAAAGAAGGGGCTTATTTAGGCCAGTGAAGAAATGCTTTGGGAAGACAAAATATATAACTCTCTTCAAAAATCTGAAAATATTTTAAATGGCAATGGTAGTAGTCTCATTTTGCATTGGTCCAGAGAGAAAAGGAATGACTAATGAATAAGAACCATAAAAATGCATTTAACTTTCTAAATACTAGAGATGGACAAATAGAGAACTGGCCACAGAATAGAAAGGTGAGGTTTTAGTTCCTGGGAAGATATAAGCAATGGTTGAACACTTATCTCTGATATTACAGGGAAAACAGATTAATGATAGCTAGCTAGCTAGCTAGCTAGATAGATAGATAGATAGATAGATACCCCTAGAGAGATAGACAGATAGACAACAGAGAAAGAATGATGGACAGATGATGGGTGGATGAATGGATAGAGAGCTAGATAGGAGTAGAAGGGATAGACAAATAAATGGAAATAAGATAGGCTGATATATAGAGAGATGAAAGAACATTGAGTATGGATAGATAGAATAAACAACAAGAAAGATGGATAGATATACAGAGATACCTAGATGAAGAAGATTATTCAATTTATTCTCTTCTCTCTTCTTCCTTGATCCCTGAAATTTTTCAGATGTATTTTCATACTATCCCTTGAATGAATACACCACAAGCAGTGTTAACCACTTTGTCAAAAGCATCAGAAGTACACCATGTACCAACAACAGGAGGGAGTGATAGCCCCTCCTATCAATCAATCTCATTCCACTTAATAGCTGATATATTTCTTTTCTAGACTAATTTGTTTGTTGGATGGTGAGCGAATGACAAGCAGCACACATTGGAATGCTTATTCTATCAAAACAGAAGTCAGCTGCTTTCCACAACGGTGGTTCATGCCAGCTGGCTTAAGAATGACATTGGCTCCAGCTGTGTTTTGAAGCCACACATTTCATGTTTTACAGTCCCATCAGATGCACCGGCACTGAACAGAATGGGTCCAGAAAATAAAAGAGAGGATGAAATGAATAGAAGAAAATAGATAATGCTAAGCATTAAAATATATTCCAGTTATAATTCAACTTAGTCAATCACATTACAGATATATTCATGGCTAATAGAGTGAAAGCTTTGTTTCTATGAAACCTTTCATTTTTAGATTTCATATAGACAGATATAGATATAGATATATACACAGAGAAACAAGTTGTACAACACAGAAACAAAAAAGATGAAGAGATGCCCTCTTTGGATTTTAGTTTCATTTCTCTCATTTAAATTATAGCAACTTTTTCTTGTATTTCTTTATTTAGGGTTTAAATAATACATTCAACCTGAAATTTGTTTAATGTGATTAAAAACAGTGATCTTTTTAAAGTAAATATTAATATAAAGCTTGTATGTTTCAGTTAGCTTTTGCATCTCTGTGTCCAAAATACCCCACAAGAAAAAAACTTTGAGGAGGAAATTATTTGGGGGGCTCAAAATTTTAGAACCTCCACAGATGACTGTCTCTAGTGTTCTGAGCCCATGATGAGGCAGAACATCATGGTGGAAAGGTTTAGAAAAGAAAAGTTGTTCAACTCATGGTGAGGTTGTGGAAGCAGAGAAAGGGAAAGAGAGAGGAAGGGACCACACACAGGGAAGATGAAAGCTTCCAGGATACATCTCTACTGATCTGCCTCCTTCAGTAGTGCCTGCCAGTTACCAAAGTCATTCAAAGTAGGATGGATGAACTGGGTTACAGCTTTCACAGTCCAATCACTTTCCATCTGAACATTCCTGCATTAGCTCAGAAACTTTTAGGGGACATCTCATACCTAAACCATAATACCTACGAATTATCAACTCTCATTTTCCTAACTTTCCAGTCACCTGATCAAATTCTGAATACCTATTACATGCCAGTAAAATATGAATAGTAAGAAGGACATGTTATGATCATTATTTTCATGAAATCACAAGCTGAAAGAGGCACAGAATAAATGTTAATTATAGGTGATAGATGCTAGAAATGTTCACTCTATGGTAAAGATGCAAATGAACAAGAGGCTCAATTCAATCTGTTGAAACTGGATAAGGTTGTTTAGGAAAACAATGAGTTTTGTCATGTGCTCTAGAATAAGTGGAAATGACCACGAAGATAAAACCAGGATGGCAGGAAGAGGTGTCTGGCCAGAAAAACCACAGGACAGGCAGCTTAGACCTCATGGCTATTTGGAGGTAGAGGGAATAAAATGTGTGTTTTCTTGCCTACAGAGAACTTTTGATGAAGTTTGGCCTGAAATGGAGAGAAATGAAATAAGACTAGAGAAAAGGAAGAAAATAGGGAAAAAGAGAAAATGAAAGAAAGAAAAGTAAATAAGACTAAGCTATGACATAGGCAAATGGGTATAATAGAACTAAGACAAAGGGAAATAGAAGTTGATCAGGAATACAGATGTGAAAAATCAATTATCATCTCATTGGGGCATGTTCTACAATTTAGAGAGCAAAGCAACACCATCATACGTTTTAGGTAATGACTATTTTTTAATTTTTTTTTTTTTTTTTTTGGAACCAGGGATTGAAATCAGGGACAATTGGCCATTGAGCCACATCCCCAGCCCTATTTTTATATTTTATTTAGAGATAGGGTCTCACTGAGTTGCTTAGGGCCTCGCTAAGTTGCTGAGGCTGGCTTTGAACTCGTGATCCTCCTGACTCAGCCTCCCAAGTCGCTTGGATTACAGGCGTGGGCCACCGCGCCCGGCTTATTTTTTAAATTTTTTATACATATTTTTAGTTGTTGATGGACTTTTATTTAATTAATTTATTTTTATATGCAGTGCTGAGAATAAAACCCAAAGCCTCACACATGATGCTAGGCAAGTGGTCTACCACTGAGCCACAACTCCAGCCCCATGACTATATTTTAATGTCTTTTTTTTTTTTTTCATTAAAATTGAATCATCCGAACAAAACCTTCATGGCATGATGTTTAGGACTAATTTCATGGTACCCCTACTGATGTCACAGGGTGTTCAAGATGACTCTTAGAAGATGTATTACTTGCTATTTATATTCATTCACCCATTCATTATTCACCTATGATATAATTTATTCACTCCCTCAAAAATGGCTTATGAGCCCCATTGAATCTAGGAATAATGCCAAATGCTAGGAATATATCAGTGAATATAATTGTCTAAGACTGTCTTCTAACTAAACTACCTTTGTCTAAATAAGATGATAGCAGACTTAATAAGAGATGGAAATTAGGAAATTCCGGATATAATATTTCAGATATTTTTGCTGGTAATTTAGAATTACCATTATCTTTTATTTTACTTACTTTCATGGACACTGGTTCTTACTTTGCCTTTGTCCAGAATGACCACAAGCCATCCTTCTGAACACAAATTCACACATTCACATAATAGGGCTTTATGTGTTGATCTCTTTGTCATTTATTTTAGGTCACGTTGCCAAGGCTTTTAATTGAATAAAATTGTTATCCCTATATTTATCCAGTTATAATAATCAGCACCCTTAATCTTTACGCCAACTTTTCTCCATAAACTGCCACAGGAGGGTAATGGCAATCGAAGAGCCACAAAGAGGTGGGAATAATTATTGTGACCTGCTTGTCATCAGAGCAAACTCTATTAATCCTCAGAGAAAGTCCTGCCAATCCGGCCACTTTTCTTTCCCACAGGGAGGGTAAAGCTCATCATCCTTTTTTCCTGCCTTCTCTAAATTGCTGCCCCACATTTACTGTTGCAACTGCATTATTGGCCACTGACCTGATGTTTTTCTCCTGCCTGCCAAATGGTTAGGAAGCCACAAGCAGGCTGTTTCCTTTTCTGGAAGCAAAATTACCCTACACAAACATCCGACTCAGAATAAGTAAATTACCTTGGTCAATTGATTTACAATTTTTTCTGGGACAAGGTTTTGATAGAGATATTAAAAGGGAAGTAAAATTTATCACAGTGAAATAAAGTCCAGAAATGACATTTCTGCCATGAGTGGCCACATTCTCTACTCCACTGAGGCAGGTCAACTCAGCCTGTGGCTCGTCAGACCGACTTTTCCATTTCTAAAAGTTTCATTTATGCTTTGGGATTTAAGTAACCTTCTGTCTGAGGCCCCAGGTCTCCATAGAGTAGAGCCTCCTGTGCACGACACCACCAGCCCCAGAGTCTCCCAGCAGCCCTTAACCTTTCCTTTGATTCCTCCTATGCCCTAGCAGGTGGTGGACAAGCATGGAAATGACCACATGACCATTTCAACTGCCAGAAAACATGAATGAATCAGAGCCTGGTTGTGTTTCTCCCCAGGCATGGAACAGATCAGAACACTGGGCAGCTGCTCTTCTCTTCCTGACTCATCCTGGCCCTCAACTCCTCTTTTAATTGTAATATATCGAGTCTTGTTTTTGAAAAACATTACAAAGATTGGTCACATAATATTATTCACTAAAAAATGCTTCAGCATAATAAAGACCAAAACTAAATAGTTGTATGGCATACACATTTTTTGGGGGGGTGTTGTGAGAAATGTATGTATTTCAAGAATATAGAGCAAAAGGGACATAATGCAAGTACATTGCAAGATTATGTTTTCTTTCTAATTTCTTTTCTTTATTCTTATATGCTTAATAATGCATGGCAGGTAAAAGATGCTTAGTAACTTTATGCTATTCTTATCTTCTAAATTTTCTTACTAAAATTAGAGAAAGACCAATAAGACATGGCATCTTTGGACTGGATTGCCCTTAAACTTCAATCTTTCTTGTATTAATGTGACATAAAAATTTCAAATTGTCCAGGTGAACAAATTTTTCTCCTGAGAAAATAATGGGGTCTTACTGTTCTTATTAAGAGAAAAGAAATTAAACCAATGTTATTTGTGGGTTTTTGTTTGTTTGGTTTTGGTTAAAACTGTTCATGGTAAAATCCTGTTTTATCCATCATTGTATGATGAATAATCGTGCAATTTTCAATTATTTGAGAATATAAGGAACAACTGTCTGAAAAATAAAAAGCCAAAATTAAATAATGGACAATAAAGAAAATTTGATAATTCCGAGAATTCTCCCATATTGTGTTGCCTTTTTAGAAATCATGTTTGGCAGAAAAGACTGGTTCTCTCCGGAGAGAAGAATAATTTTGTTAAAAATTAAAAGAAGAATCCAAGCAATTGACTTGGCTACAGTGCTTCTTTGAAATCTATACATATGTGTGTGAAAATATTTTTCAAATTTCCAAACCCTATTCACACTATTTATATCAGTTCTTTGATTCTGACATACTTTTTAATTGAAATTAACCTTAATACAGTGTTTTTCATAACCTCAAACCCTATTTCTACATATGCTTTTATCCCCAGTTTAAACATCCAGACTTTTAAAAATTTGGTTTTCAGTGGTCCAAAAATTTTCTTGCAAATAGTATGTACTTAATAATGTCCTGTTATATTAAATTGTGTTGATTCTATTTCAGGCTCCATAAGAAAATGGAACCTGACTTTTTTAATTTCTTGGAGTTTATCTTTTTTCTCTTGAGTGACAATTGGTGTCCTGAAATGTGGCCTTTTTCATCAAGAATTCTATAGTAAATTTAAATATATCAAACATCTGTGTAGACTTTTTGTTCTGTGTCCTCAGAATTCATTCCATCTTGGCAATACATGTCCAACCTTTCTCATAATGCCTTTCATGTCCCTTATTTACATGGCACAAAACAGGACAAAATAACAAGGACACAGTCTGGTTTGAACTTAACCTTGGCAAATCTGACAAGATTTAAAGGCAGAGTGTTTCTTAAAGATAAGTGTGAATTTTAGTAAAAACAAGGTATTTTTTAATGGCTTAATACCCAATTTATCCTTCTTATCCTAATGGACATGTAAGTTCACAACTTCATAGAGGTAACACAAAACAGATGTCTCAGATGCAATGGCATCTGTGGCAATAGGATTAAAGTGACAATATTTCTTGTACTGAGCCTAACCCTGGAAAATAGAGGGCTAATGAAACTCACCCACTTTTTGAGTGTGTGTTCTCAAAATTGATTTAAAGAACTCGTTTCCCCATGTAACTTAGGTAGAACTCACGGATGTACCATTTGTTTATCTCTGACTGGGCCAGACACATACCCTTCAAATTCCCGTTCTTTGAATAATGGATGAGTAGCTGAACTGAAAAGATTTGCCCCACTGATCAGCTAGCTGAACTTTGGCTAAGACGTCCTGTTTCTTCATGCCTTTAAACTTGGATCCAAACTTGGCCTGTGTCAGCACATGACTCATCTTAGCAGGCCCTTCCCCAAATAGACTGGCTCCAGGATATAACCTCCAGTAGCCCCCTACCACTCTTGCTGATAGCTAACTCTTCTCCAGTTCAGTTTCCTAACATTCATTACTGTTCTTTCCAAAGTAAAAACTTCTTGCTACCTAACCTTTCTGATATGGGAAAATCTCTAGGTCAAAACATTCTTCCTGTTAAAATAGTTATTTCTCTATTGCAAGGCTCCTTTTCCCATGTTTCTCACTGAGCCCTTTGGTCAACATCTCACTTTACTAAAGTAGAGAATTAAAGTTTTCTTTCATGGTTCCTGGTGCTTGGACACAGAATAAGATTGGGCATCACTTCTGGAGCCCCCCTCAAGCAGGGTATGGTGCTTCAGAAGTCTTTCGAACTCCTCTCCTGGGCAATTCCACGATCCTTCTGAACTCAACTGTAAAGCCAGTGCTTAGTTGTTTTATCCATTATTTGTCTGTTACAAAGGGGTTACTATGTTTTTGTTTTGTTCTGTTCTGTTTCCAGACTCAGTGATTACTCTTTTTGGCCCCTCCTGTGGAACTCTTCAGCTTTTTTCAAACTCTACACACCAGGGGACCCCACCTTTACATTTCCTTTTTATTCTATCCTGGTGATTCCCTGAGGGGTTCTCTCAGCCCTCAGCTCTCTGACTTGTGGATTCTTCCCCAGCTATAAAGTCCCCCAACCTCACTGGCTTAACTACTGATAACTTGATGGACTAATAACTCTGCCCTTCTCTGCTCCCCTTCTACCACTCATAGTTTGCTATTATGGAACCGGTTTGGTCTAATATCTTCGGAAATGGTAAATTTCTTACTAAATGCAATTTAAAAGAATAGCCTCTTTGAGACACTTGGGCTATTACCAAACTGGTTCATTTAAGACCTTTCCCTTCCATACCCACTTGCTGCTTCTCTCCATTTTACCAGCTTCTAACTTTCATTCAACTCCTTGAATACTTTGATCTAATTTCTTTCAGCACCTGTACTTCCTCCACCTATTCCCACTCCATTCCCCTCAACATTCTAAAGTTATTTAAATCCTCTTCCCCCTATCTGGGCTTTTTTTTTTTTTTTTTTTTTTTTTGCGGTGACTGGGGATTGAACCCAGGACTTTGTGCTTGGGAGGCAAGTACTTTACCAACTGAGCTATATCCCCAGCCCCCTACTGGGCTTCTTGATGGGGGGATTCCAAGAGCAATTACCAGAAGTTGGAAAAAGGGGTTGGAAACAAGTTATTCTCTATTCTCACAGGTGGGCTTTGGAGGCTCTCTGGTGGCCAATTGTTTTTCCTCAAATTCAATTTTGCCCCAAATTCAGTGCATGTATTACATATGATTATACATCATGGCAAATAAACCCTTGAAATTCAACTCCACAATAATTGGTGAGAGCAGGTATAACTAACTTGTCCCGTGCTCCAGAAAACCATCCCTAGTAAAAATAAAAAGGAAAGAAAAGGACAGAGTCAGCTCTTTTATGTAAAATAATGAATTTATTCCTGTTTTAAATGAAACACAGCTAAAATTTCAGAATTGAAGCTTGTGCTCTTTCAGTATTTGCATGCATTCATATTTGCATATGCAATATTTATCTGCCTTCTGAGGGTATTAGCAAATTGGATGATAAATCCCTTCAAAGAGCTCTAATATGACCGGTTGAGAGATAATTAAGTACTTATATATATTTAATATTCTAAAAATTCCCAGAGAGTAAAACAACATATTTATTTGACAAAATTTTATTTTAACAGTAATTATGTTTTGTAATAGGATGGTTTACAGATCATTTCCAAAAATTTTTAGTAACTTAGGACCTTAGAATTATTCTAAATTAAGTGCACAAATACACTGGATATGTTTTTGTTAAGGGAAGTCATTTTCCCCTAAAGTTAAATTCTTGTTAATTCTAGAATAAGAAAGAGGAAATTGTAGCACAGAACCTGAAATGCACATTAAAATCACAAAAGATTTGTTCTTTTATTTGTAAAAAGACAGGTACTGAAATAATTAGGTTTGTTTGATATTATATTAAATGCTAGGAAAGTATTGTCACACTGGAAGAGATGCTTAACCTTTCCTAGATTTGGTTGTTTTTGTGGTACTGGGCATCAAATCAAACCCAGGACCTTATGCAAGCTAAGAGAGTGCTAAACCTCTGAATTACATCTCCATTCACTCCGAAGTTAAATTTGTATGGCCAAGAAATTGTTCATTTAATTGTTCATTTAATTGTTCAGTAATTCAGAAATTATGTGAAGTTCCTAGAGATTTGACAATGTCCTTGCTGACCATGATGATTTTTAATTATCAGAAGTCTGATGCTGCTTTGCCTGATAATGGGCCACTACAGTATAGTGTTATCCATGATAACTTCAATTTGCTTTTTATTATGTTTTGTTTCCTTTTTCTTGGTTTTGTACTTGGAATTGAACCCAGAGGCACTTTACCACTGAGCTATATCCCCAGCCCTTTCATTTTTTAATTGGAAACAGGATCCAGTTAAGTTGTTGAGGGCCTTACTAACTCCTGATACTGTTCTCAAACTTGTGATCCTCCTGCCCCACAAGTCTCTGGGATTATAGGCATATGCTACATGCCCAGCAACTTCAATTATTTTTTTAAATGTTGTGTCACATAAATTTCCTTGACACTTGCTTTTTTTTCTTAATAAAATTCTTTCAGTCATTTTAAATCTTAACTAATGTACAAATAGTTTTTTTTATTATTATTTGACTCTGACATTTCTGTGGATTTTCTTGCAATCATCTACAGGACAAAGTGCTTTCTTTTCAATAAAAAAGGACCTATGATACCATTGGGAATATGCTTCTAAGACACTTAAATACCTTTGAGATTCTACCACAGGATGGAGTCAGGATTTCCACAGCTCTAGCGGAAACGCTGTTGGATTCATTAGACTGCTAGCCAAAGATGGAAAGAAACAAGAAAGAACCATTTGCATGAGACAGAATGAACTGATGTGGTATGATCATAAATTTTGTTTGGAATACAGTTGATGTTTTAATATTCAATTTTCTGGACGTAGAAAACTTCTTCATTTTTTCTCCTTAAGTGATCTATAACTCATAATGATTTATTATACTATGCTTTTGTAAATACAAGTGAAACACTTCAAGCTTTTTTTCTCCTTGTCTGGTTCCTCCAGAATTTGGAATCTCTTATATAATTAACTCACATTTGATCAATGAGAATTTGGATTCATTATAACCAGAACATAACTGGAAGCATTGGCTCTGGAATGTAGGTTTTGATGGAATGTCATATTTGAGAGTGACACTTGACTCAGATACAACAGACATTTTTTATGAAGCTAAGATTAATATACAGAGTCTGCTCATAAAACCTTCTTGGGAAAATTGGTATGGAACCTGACTTATAGGTGTTCCAGCCTTTCAAATGAGTAAGAAAGATAATTTCCTGGCTCAGGGAACTTAAGATATTTTTAGGTCATTGGAAAAAAAAAAAGAAGAAGAAAAGGAAAGAAAAGAAAAAAAAATATGCTGAAAACTATAGGTACTGATAATAAAATCTCCTGGTAAGTTCTTGACTTGAATTCCTAGCTTCAAGAGTTTTAAAAACTCTTATCTGAGATAATTTATGAAAACTTCCAACAAAATAAAGTTTGAAATTTCTACATGTTGAAATACCATTCTTGTCATACTTTTATGGAAATGATTAACTCCAATATAATAACTTTATTTTGTAATTAAAGATAATATTTTAAAGCTGTGATCAAAAGGAGATAACTAGAAAGACATTTTACTGTGTTTCAGTGGACAACAATAGCCCACCCTAGTATATTATCAAATATGGACCTTGTTCATTGTCTTTGGGCTATTTTATTCCTCTAGTAATTTTCCAGTTAGCTGATGGATATAAAAACAAACAATAATCAAAACAAAACACATAACAAATAAATCAGAACAGTTTTGTTAACTACCAAAAAATTATACCAAAAGCTGTTATCTTGTATACATTGTCAATCCTTACTAAAATTTCAATTCTTTTTGATTGCTTCAATATCTGGCTATAACCTTCCAATCAAATATATTTAATACTCCCCCTTCCTCTAAACTTGATGATACTAAGAACTCAAACTTACGGTTGCCAGCTGAGGACCTTTCCTCAGCATGAAGAAGCAGAATAATTAAGGTAAAGTCCAACAATTTCGTGTACACGTCCAAAACTTTATAAGTATAGCAGACTTTAAAATCCTATCTTTATTTTGTATGTGAGGTATTTTCATTGTAACGTACCTTGGTGTATATCTGTTGTAATTTTGTGCATTTGATGTCCTGTAAGCCTCTTGTATTTGATTTTGCATTTCATTCTTCAGGTTTGGGAAATTTTCTGATTTTATTTCATTGAACAGGTTGTTCATTCCTTTGGTTTGTATCTCTGTGCCTTCCTCAATCCCAATCATTCTTAAATTTGG